>NQII01003089.1:207091-298874 GCA_002778355.1 Clitarchus hookeri | reverse complement strand
ATGTTTTCTCTACAGCGTAACGTATATTGCCAGAGATATATATAGTTGTAGTTTGAAAATAAGTGTCCCTAAACAACTGAAATGCGCTATAAATCAGTTAATCATCGTGGCGTGTGAAGCCGAGACTTAACGCTGAGTGAAAAGTACTAGGTAAACATTTGTAAATACTGAAATGTATTCCTTAGCTTTCTGTTTCTTTTCATGCTATGCGAGTGCAAGAATGAGCAAAGATGTAAAACATTTACTATGATAATAATTGCAGTTTCGCTTGACCGACGCATGAATAAAGTGGTAAAGCCCTCGGCAGTGTTAATTTTCATGTTGGGAAGATAATTCATATCTAGTGTATTGTCATGTAGTAAAAATTATTTATACTTTTTTATTAACCCGTTCACATCTAGTGTATACAACTGTGTGCATTACGCAAAGGAACGCTATTTTTGGCCAGTACAGTACAGTGCAAGACTCAAGGCTCAACTTATTCGTAAATCGTGATATTTTTTTGGGCTATGCATGGTTCTTATTACTGTAGCCGAACACAAATCCTGAATTTTATTGGTTTTGATGACGAAACAAATTCTGTATCGGCTTAAGTACAGCACGCATCGAAATATTTCTTATTTGCAACACCTGAAACCATAAATTACAGTGGGTCTGAAAGCATTAGGTAAATTTTGTTTCATCGAATTACAAACAATCTTAAATATACGGAAAACAGAAAATGTGTGGCAACAGATGGGGCAATAACGAGTATTTCGATTATGAGAGCCCATGGTCTGTGATGTCCCTGTAACTGTTCTCCAGAAATTTCAAATTTTGCCTGCCGAATAGTCAAATTTTCAGGCATACCATAATGCCCTCATTCCCATGCGATCGGAGGAGGCCGCGGTGGTGTAGTGGTCAGACTATTCGCCTCTCAC
Organism: Clitarchus hookeri; assembly: GCA_002778355.1. NCBI lineage: Eukaryota > Metazoa > Arthropoda > Insecta > Phasmatodea > Phasmatidae > Clitarchus > Clitarchus hookeri. The sequence continues at coordinate 297,954 of NQII01003089.1, read as the reverse complement.
CTGGGCGAACCGGGCTCGATTCCCTGTGGGGTCGCTCTGGGATTTTCGCACGTGGGAATCGGGCCGGACGGTGCCGCTGGTTGGTGGGTTTTCTCGGGTATTTCCCGTTCCCCCCGCCCTTGCTCAAGACCTCGATGTTAATAGCCACCAAAATCTCTCTCCACTCCTCCATGCGGTCGGTATAAGAATCAACCGGCAACGTGCAATATATTTATTTATTCGCACAGGCGTACCTTGTCCGTGAGAGGTTACAAATGAAACACTTGTTCAGATCACATTAATAAATTTAAGTCGCTACTACATAACGCGCCTTTGAGCCCCTAATCGCTTGGACAGGAGGAAAGCTTACATAACGCGAGTCAAGTATCCAGATTTAAAATAAAACATATTTTCAAATAGGTTTTTTTAAGCACGTGCGTACGCTGCGTATTGCAGTAACCTGCATGTACATATCAACATGAAAGCTTATTGTAACAATAGCGTACTTTAAATTTTACAATGTCATTTGGTTTGCAAATCTTCCAGGCCACATATAACGAACCAGCGTGATGTACGTTAGGGAACATCTTTGATGTTTCATTTCTCTGACATTTTCTCATGAGAAAGGCTGTTGGTAGAGGAACTTTAAAGTCTGTGAATAACAGATGGTCAATCTAGCTAGGGAGATTTCAATGACCCGGCTACCCATTTCAAAGAAATGACGCCTATAGTCAGAAAAATTGTAATATTTCGGAAGTCTTTAAATAAGGACAAAAATATAATTCAGTTCCCGAAGAATTTGTGTCAACCAGCTCACAAAGTATTGACGCTGGCAGTCGTTGTAACAGCGGTTGCGGCCCGAGTTCCAAAAACCAGTCGGTGGAATGAACTCCAAACGGGAACTCGGGACACCCTACAGATGAATCACACTCATTTGTGGATTTGTTTACTTGCCACAAAGGAAGTTGAACTGACATTGCCTGGCCACAGTAGGCCTTGAATAACTTGAAGTTATCGTTCAATTGTATTGATATAGTACGACTTATGCATAGCTTCTCATATATGGAGGACAAAAAAATTTATGTATTAGCGCATTCGATGATTATCATAGGTAATGCCGGCACATAAAGTTTGGAGGACCTGGTATGTCTTCGAAACAAAATTATATTCGTGGCTGTTTTTTAGGAAAAAAAGTGACTACCCCCTTAAGCCGAATATATTTAGATGGAATAGATAAGTATACCTTGTTGCATACATTTGGTGGGAATCATGTAAATATGAAATTTAGGATGCTATGTTTTCATGAAAAATATAGCTTTTATATTATATCTCGAAAATTACTCAACCAATTGTAGTCAAATTTGAAACGTAAGTCATACTATGATGGGACATGTAAACGTATTGGGTTTAAATTGATAAGACACATAGTAAAAAAATGGCGGCCGTACAATGATTTTAGGTTTATTTGGTGTATCTACCACACCGTTTGGCCAATTTTGACTCAATTTTGTTTACTAAAAACATATATTACGAGTATTATATATGCCAAAAAATGGTCACTTTCGTTTGCCATTTTGTGTGATAGCTCCAAGTGAAGTAATGAAATTGTAATTTAATATCTCGGGAAACAATCTGCCTATTCCTACTAAATTTGGCAAAGAAGTTGCACTATGCTAGTTCAAATAAATTTATATGTTTAAAAAGGGTTAGACACTTATTTTAAAAATGGCGGTCATATAGTTATTTTAGCTTAGTATGGTACGAAACATTGTGACCTATTATAACTTAACTTTGTATACCGGCAGTATCTATTTCAATCATCGAATTTGCTAATGCATAATCTTTTTATTTCCATTTATGAAGATCGTCTTATGATAAAAATGGATGTTTTATGCTATATCTCGAGGACCAATTAACCGGTTCTCACTAAATTTTACACGCAAGTAGTGCTACGTTAGGGCATGTAAACTTGCATATTATAGGTGCAGCAGTCCCTTTTGTAAAATTATGTCAGGTGAGAAAACCTTCCTCCTTTGCACCCTTTGAAATAACGATTTGAAGATGCTAAAGGAGCTACCAACTGGCAACAAAACGAATATAAATTTTTTCTTCTTCTGCTGTCGTGCAATCATTTAATGAGTCTACTTACAAAAGTAATCACGTTCCAGAACGCCAGGTCTCATATTCTGGCTACAGAAGGCCTCTTTAGAGCACTAGAAATAAAAAAAATATAAAGGAGTACTTCAGGTATTTTTATATTTGTATTTTAAACTTCTAGTTTATTAATTTATTTATGAAATCGTCCTTTTTATTTAACAAAAGAAGGACGCAGAGAATTAATTATTCTAATACTTTAGTCACCTCCAAAATCTTTAAATAAAAATGTTCGCTCTTTCGCAAACTCCGTCTAAGGTACTGCGCCTTTAAACTGTTTTAGTTATTGAGTTTGTGCTCTGTTTATAAACCATTATATGGCTAAGTCTCTTTAAGTATCCCAGGACTTCCGCGATTGAATTAAGGTAGACTACAGACGATAGAAAGGGGAAAAAATTCACACACGATATGTTCGAGACCTGTAACAATAAAAAGATTGCATTGCATTAAGTCTTCGTCCCTACTACATTAAATCGTGTGGTAGAAAATTGTGTTATGACATAAAAGTGAATCATGGATAAACTGGCCGACTAAAGAAGCTATACTAAAGCCGGGTATACTAGTACTCGGTAGAAAGGTGGGGCTCTTCGCTGCTCGCTTGCCAAAGTCTCCAATACTCCAGCCGCGCGGTACCGCGGTCGAGCAGCAGTAACCAAGAAAAACTCATACGCAGAAGAGAATAACGGCCGGAATAGCGCTACGATCAACTGAAATTACGTGTGTAAATTTGATGGGTCAAGGGTGAGGATGAAGAAATTTGGGCGGCTCTCAACAGCGAGGCCTTGAGAGCCGATTTTAAATTGTAGTCTAGAACTGCTACTGCTGCGAATAATCTGCAGGCGAGATATGAAAGTGGGTCACATTCCATCAAGAATGCAACCACGAGTCTTCAACCTGCCTTGGTCTCGGCTCACAGACTAGTGTGTGATTTGAAACTCTAACGCGTGGGCAAGTTCTTCTTGAGAGACGCGACATCGTGACATTACACAATCGTTCCAATATGTTTGAGTAAACTGTACATTTTGTTGACAACCTGTTAGATATATCTCAAATAGACCGTGTAAAAAATGGCGCATTGTACCACCGGGGTTGCGTAGAATAGTGAATACTGAGATGGAAATATACGGGTCATGCTTTATTATGGCTAATCGTTTGGTCTCAACGACCCCATGAACCTGGCGTATGATAGTGTGTTGGGCACCGCACCAGTTACACAGGAGTGCTGTATTGTAGGCAGTAAATTATACATTGTAATGTTCCACATGTGATAGATACATCATGTAATGACAGTAGACATTAATACACGCCACTTGTAGTACAAGCATAAGAGCCGAATTAGTGGTTCGCAATATGGGTCGACAACAGTTACACGGGTGAGATTAACATCATATGTTTGAAGTGTCGGCCATCCATTCGTTAGCATGCTGCTGAACGTCGCAGAATATTATCTTGCATATCATTCAGCATCTCTTCATAAACTGTAGTAATAGCAGCATGAAGTTTTGCCACCATATCTGGGTCCACACATGATCATTAGGGTGGGTCATTTTTTTTTTTTTCTCGATATTGTAAAGGGCACAGCGATTGAAAGGTGCTAAATCGTGTTGGTAATCTATACGTAAAATTTTATTACGTTCTATTGAGTTTCATTGCCTCCAGATTGTGATTAAAGATTTAAAAATAATGGTTTTTAGAGGTTTTTTCTCTATAAAAAATAATAATATAGAAATACTTTATACAAGTGATTAACATCGAATTGAATGAAAAATATACTTTGTTTTACTAATGCGAAGCAGGAAGGTGTGGAGAGGAGTGGGAGGGGGCATTAGACGTGACAAATGACACGCAATTTGAGACAATAACAACCAGTGTCGCCCGTCGCTATCTAGAGTGTGGTTGTTTGTTTTGTGTTTTCTCGTGCATTTTAACCATGAATCGTACTCGTATCAATTCAAAATGTGCGTTGTTCGGTGATAAATGTGATTTAAAAAATTATGTGTTACCAATGTATGACGAAATCATGAAGTGTTATGAGTGGACCCGACACAAGATAAACATGAGAGGGAATATAATAAAGAACCCATTTATAAAGAAATAGAGACTATTGTACTTGCAAAACTTATAGAAATATGGACTAAAGCTTCTATTCCTACAGTTGAACAAAAACGAGTGAAAGCAATGCTAAAGGCATATAATTTAAAGTGCAAAAACCCTCTCAAGTCTCACCCAAAAATATTTCAAAACAAGTTGGAAGAGTTTCGTTTTGAAAGTAAAACTTTGTTTGATATTTCGGCTTGCAAGTGTTGGGATATTTCTAAATGTATCTGCACTAAGCAGAAAAAAATACATGTAAGAGAACAAAGCTTCATAGTTGACCAACGAACGACTAGAAAAATGTTGATAGGGGCATAGATGTTGTCACAACAAGCCTAATTACAAAAGCACTGAAAAGAAAGCTATTGCGAAAAAAATATCTGAGTAAACGTCAAAAAGTAGCCGAAAAATGTACGGAGAAGCTCTGCCGCACATCAGAATATAGCCAGTCTGATTGTAAAGACCAAACCCAACTTCAGTTGCGACCTTCAAATGCTAAACCGGATAGTAATTCCAAGTTTCCAGTTGATTATGGTTTACTGTCAAAAACATGCGATATATATGGAGTGTCGGATAGGGCAGGGGTAGCCAGACCAGTAATTCAGTTTCAACCTATTCCCACGGACTTACCAGAGCTTTCTGCTAAAGATATTAGTGCCGACCAGAAATATTTGTATAGAATAGTCGGTGCGGTTTCAACAGGTATATATCCTAATGATTTAAGGAACAAATCACCAAGCAAAATGTCCCATGCCCGATGGTTAACGCGTGCCAACAGAATTCTCCGTCTGTATGTTTCGGTGGACGCTCCCTCTAAAAACCTAACTACCCTTGCAACCTATATTGTCAAGGCTTACGCTCCGGTATGGTTTTCTGTCAAATCCCACCCCAGCTGTAAAGATGGAGCACGAAACTTATTCAAACTCATCGAGCAAACCCGATATTTATCAACAACTTTGAAAGCAGTTGTCGACCCAGTCATTCAAAGAAATAGCTATTTCGCACACCCGGAAAATTTATTGCTTGCAATGCTGATCGACCCCCAACCGCACATTCGTGAATTAGCAGCCCGTCGACTTCTGAAAGCCAGAAGGACCACATCAAATAGCTTGCGACTATTTCAGCTACCGAAATTGAACTCTCTAGTTAGCGACGGGCGACACTGGTTGTTATTGTCTCAAATAGCGTGTCATTTGTCGCGTCTAATGCCCACTCCTCTCCACACCTTCCTGCTTCGTATTAGTAAAACAAAGTATATTTTTCATTCAATTCGATGTTAATCACTTGTATAAAGTATTTCTATATTATTATTTTTTATTGAGAAAAAACCTCGAAAAACAGTTTTTATTTAAATCTTTAATCACAATCCGGAGGCAATAAAACTCAATAGAACGTAATAAACATTTGCGTATGAATTACCAATACCATTTAGCATCTTTCAATCGCTGTGCCCTTTACAATATCGAAAAATAAAAAAAAATGACCCACCCTAATGATTATATGCTAGACTCATGGGGCTGCTAAAACCAATCGGTTAGCCATAATACAAAATGACCGGTTAAATTTTTTTTAACAGTTTTCACTTCTCTGAAGTGACGCAACCCTTGTGTTACATGCCATCGTATCTTTCACATGTTATATGTCTTTTTTAAATTATATATTTGGCAGAGAATTTCTTTGCTGCTACGAATATAGAATAAGTAGGAGAGTAAGTATTTCATACGTTATTCTGTACAAATTTAATTGGGATAATCATTTCATTGCCTCATATGGCAATAGGCGAAGTTTGGGCGGTTTCGGCGATACAGCTGCTTGTGGGTTAACATATTACCTTTAAATGCTGTCTCTGAAAAAAACAACCCACCGTAACTGCATACATTTTAAAATTTACAGCAAATCGTACATCTGCAGCAAATATTTACGAGAAATTTTTGAAATGCAGTAGTATGTTATAATTTAATGTCGTATCAAATGTACCGAGTGAGTTGGTGCAGTGGTAAATAAATTAATGGACTTGCGTTCGAGAAGACACGGGTTCATTTCCCTGTCCGACCACCCTGATGACGATTTTCTATTGTTCCCTGAAAACAATCCAGGCGAAAGCTGGAACGGTTCAGTGAAGGATACGTCTTGATGGCGAGAACCATGTTCGCAAATGCCAATGCTCCGAATACAATATGCGCAGTAACCTAAATGACTGCGATCCGTGCGATTTCTAACGGTGCGTCCGATGCGGAAGAGAGTGCGCTTTACCTTTGCATGGCAGATTCCTTACCCGTTCCTGCTTCTCTGAGAAATTTGCTCCGTCTTTCAAGACCTCGCTGTCAACGAGATGTTAAGTCCTACGTACCTACAGCTCATTAATAGTGTTTATTTTTAATGTATGGCTCCTGAAATTGATTTCATTCAGTATTGCACACATTAGAGTAGCATTTAGTGGTAGAAACAAATTTATGTTTCTAAAATTTTCGTAGTGATATCTGATTTTATTGAAACTATTCATTGGGTCTACGGCAATGACAAATTTCATATACTGTGGAACACACAATGAGCAGGGACGAGGAACTAGCAGCGCTTTCAAAAAGGTTCAATTTACAGTGACGTACTGTATGTACAGCTGGTTGCTGAGTGCAACCGCAGTGAGACAGCTACTTCTAATACCCTGACGAGTTACTCACGAGGGCCACTTCAGTGCAATAACCATCAAGACCAGTGGCATTTGGATCGACAGGTCGCTAAAAGATTTATAGTCATTAATTTGCAGGTTTTTCCTCTGTCGTGCAACTACTGTAACCCCTTGTAATATCGGGAAGATACAGACCAAAACGTGTCATTTGTTTTCATGTATACAATGAAATTTCAGTGTTTGGGCTGATCAACTTGTTAGAGTTTCCTATATGTAAAAACACATGCGTAATTTGGCGGTGTAGTCGCTATAACACGTGAACGTATAAAATTACCTTACGTAAATCGATTGTTCTGTTAATCTCACAAGTATTTACACGCACACCCTAATTATTTTTTTAGAAACTATATTTTTATGATTGCAGCATAATTCTCTATTTTTTGCGGTGAAAGCAGAGCTGCATAAGTATCTGCATAATCCAAAAATGTGAATCTCTATGGTATTTGTCTTATTAAATTGCTTACATAAGAATGTAAAGTGATCGTACGTTTTCTATTTATGCTTCCCTCCAAAAAGTATAATAACTCTTTGAATGTAGCGATTCGAAATTTTATAACATGTGAATAGCACAGAACATGTATTTTTGTTGCAGTTTCTTACACAGCATCAGCTAAATAGCTGTAAAATAAGACATTTATTTTCATCAAATGCGACAGAATGATATAGTTGCAAGTAAACTGGAATTTTCGTAGCTAAGTTACTCGTCCTCTTAATGATGATACACAAATTGTTTGTATTACGATCGCTGCCTACGTTACTATGAGATACTCCGTTAGCACAGTGGCCATGCTTATAGTTGCCTTTGAATCAAGGTATTCATAATGCGATTACCAAGTGAGTTTAAAAATGTTATAAGGTAGGGATGTTATAATATGTAACCCGTTGGATTCATAGTCTCACAGAGAATAGAGTGGATGAACTTAGAAAGCACTAATGCGGTGGTTATCAAACTGTGGTCCGCAGACACGAGTGGTCCGTGACGTGACCTAGGTGGTCCGCAAAATAATTTTTGTAATTTATTTTATAAATTTATTTAAATTTTTCTACCATTGAGATGTTATATTAAATTCTTATGACGATAATGTCAATATTTATAGGGCGGTAATTCATTTTAATAAGTAGTTGAATCATTATTCCTGCGGTTTAGTACTTAAATGGAAGAGATGACGACAAAGTGGTCCGAGTTAATTTGACAGTCTACACCTATAGGTCCATGGCTACAGAACATTTGAGAACCAATGTACTAATGTTACATATTATTTTATAAACGAATTAATGTATATGTTTATTTTCGCGGAAAGCTTAGACTAAAAAATTTATACTCAGTAGCAGAAAAATGCAATTTTATGCAAAGGCAAAAGTTTGATAGCACTGCTTCATTTCTCAGCACGTCGGTTAAGAGTTGCTGACTACTCATGCAGTATTTTCTTAATGAATAGCAACCAAACGTATTACTACTGCACGATTCCGAAGCACACGCGTTATGTATCGTAAAAAGGGATAGGTGAAAAATTAAGATTAATAAACTGGGTTCAAAATAGCAAGTACTCAACCGCTATTCGTGAACATGCATCTAAATTATGCACAAACACAGGAAATCTCTATCAAGTGCCAGAGAGCTCTTGGACAACCCGAAATATGTGGATTTTAATGAGGGAGAAACGTTAGAAGACATAGTTTATACGCTATAATTCAACGGTCACTTAAATTATTACTTTACAGACTTCAGTAATCACAAGATGTAATTGTTCTTTAAATACGCTACTCTAATCGCATGCAGCATATAATCTAAACTAAATTTAAACTGAAAGATAAAAATAGCAGATACACCCATTCTTTAATTGGGGTAAGAACACACAACGCCTCGCACCCAACGCCTCACATCGGAAAATGGCTTCCTAACTACGTAGACCACGATTGCCGTCTACATCTTAAATATTTTGTAGTAAGCTCAGGTATGGACTCCCACATTGTCTCATGCTAGTACAAAATTCGAAAAATAAAGAAAGTAAATTTCCTTGAAGCTGTATATGGATTAAAATTAAACCAGCATGTCTTCATGCACTGTGTCCTTCACGGGCGAATATTTAATGTTCTCAAAAGAAACGGCAATTAGCCTTATTTTCTCCAAATGTTACATACCTATTACACATAAATTCATTTTCTATTAAACGCCAAGTTTTTACTCAGTTGCGTGGCTGAAAACATTCTATGATTTGGGTAACATATTTACACTTTTATTTGTTTTAATTAATATAAGCTTATAACGCGCCCGCCTAATTACTTGGTGAATTTCAGAAACAACACGCCACTGATGAATTAAATACCCGTACTTGTTCAGGGTTTATACTGACATAATCTTGAAAAGCGGGAAGTTCGACAACACTCGCGTCGAAGCAGTGTATATGTATAAACCTTGAGGAGTTTCCTGGACCTAGCGTACACGCTATTCGCAGCCACCGATAAGGGCGTTTAACGATTTTTCGCTCGAGGCCCAGGTGGCGGGAATTGTCAGGGTTAAGGCTATTAGGAGCCCGGGTTGATGAAGTGACCTCCGGCACGCGAGAGGCGGTGTGCGAAAAATACCGGCGAGCTTTCTCGCGTGTTTCGCTTCATTCGGCAGGGCCGGCAGTTGGCACATCTTNCTGGGTTGATGAAGTGACCTCCGGCACGCGAGAGGCGGTGTGCGAAAAATACCTGCGAGCTTTCTCGCGTGTTTCGCTTCATTCGGCAGGGCCGGCAGTTGGCACATCTTTCATTCCCTTTCAGGCTGANGGCGAGCTTTCTCGCGTGTTTCGCTTCATTCGGCAGGGCCGGCAGTTGGCACATCTTTCATTCCCTTTCAGGCTGATGTCAGACTTCGAGGATATCTTACCAGCTACCTACTGTTGAAGAAAGTGTTTGGTAGGTCAAGAGAAATGCTCACTATACAAATTGCCTTTTTTTATGAATGTGCCTTTCCATCTCGTTTTCGCGAAACTGAAAACTGCAGTCTTCGATTCCATCACTGAAGATAAATTGAAATCAGGGCCGATGCTTCTGAAGTTCTATTCTTAATTAAAATGGACTTTCCCATTCCTTGTGCTTATTACTAACTTCAAACACAGGAAAACAATACTTTTTTTTTTACATATATAACTTTAATTAACGGCAATATTATAATACACTTTTAATGTAAGAGTGTTTTTAGGTTACAACTTTTACAAACCCTTCTTTATATCTACTTTTCTTCTCATTTTTATCCTTCAGCTACATGTGATCACTTTATTCAAGCGCCGTACAAGCGAAACCGTGAGAATTTTAGGAATTACTAAATATGGAATTCGTACTCTAGCGTGTACAAAACAAGAAACACTCAATTCAGAGGCCATAAACATAAATATTACACTCGCATTAAACCGCCAAGTCTTAGAAATATTTTCATTTATTCGCTGTCAACTTGAAACCTGCACGCCATTGTATGCTGTAGCATATACAGTGGGTTTTTAAACAACACCAACAAACACAAGCAAATTATTTCTTGCGAAAATTTAAGTCTAAAATATATGTACCGGTAAGTTTTTCCCCTAAAACGATTTTTAAGGAAACTGTACGGCCCGAAAAATTATAATTTAAAACGTCTTAATGAGTTTTGTGTGTTGTCTAACTGTCAGGTAACACACATTTTGTTCTAAGAGTTAAGTTCATATGGATTTCGCGAAAACGTTTCATCTCAATATTTTCCAATAAGTATTTCGTCTTATCTTCTTCGTAAGTATTAACCTGCCGGAGTTCGATTTCAAAAGTGCTTGCTTTGCTGAAAACAGCCTTTACTTTTAATTGCTTCCCCCTTCTTAATTTAGGTTCCACGGTCGCTGAGCGGTTAGCCTGCTCGTCTCCCACCAAGGCGAACCGGGTTCAATCCCCGGCCGGGTCACTCCCGGATTTTCACATGTGGGAATCGTGCCGGACGATGCCTGGTCGGCGGGTTTACTCGGGGATCTCCCGTTTCACCTGCCTCTTCATTTCGGCGCTGCGCCAAACTCACCTCAATCACCCTTATCGGCTCTCAAGACCTCGCTGTTAAGAGCCGCTCAAATCTCATCACTCTCTCACCCTTTTTCATTTAGTAGATGCTCCACTAGGCCATAAACTCATCCCATGCTTGTTTCAAGCTTGGTAAGAGTGGTTAGGTTGACCCGAGTAGAGCAGCCTACTTTTCTCCGTCCAATCCCAGTCAACCGGTAACGATTCCCGGCGAGGTAATTCCCGGATATTCGCTTGTGGTAATCGTTCTCTACGATGTCACTAGTCGCCGGGTTTACTCGGAGATCTCTCGTTTGCCCTGCCCTTTCATTCCGGCGCTGCTCCATTTACACCTCATTTCACCCTCATCGGCTCTCAAAAAAATCGTTGTTAAGAGCCGCTGAAACCTTTCCACTTCACTTCATTCCATTGTCCTGGTTCAGATGGGAAACATATGGATTTTATTGTGTAGTGGTGGGGAGATTTGGGTGGCTTTTAACATCGAGGTCTTGAAATCCGATGAGGGTGAAGCGAGGTGAGCATGGAGCAGCGCTGGAATGAAAGGGCGTTGGAAATGATAGATCCCCGAGAAAACCCGCCGACCGGCATCGTCTCGCATGATTCCCACTTGCGAAAATTCGGGAGTGACCCCACCGGGAATCTAACTGGTCAGCCTAGGTGGGAGGAAAACAACCTGACCACTACACCACCGTTGTCCCTTGTATTTCATTGTGTTGGTTTTCTATGTTTCAGAATAATTAGGCACTTGCCTACTTATAGAAAAGTCCATATTATTTACTACAAATGAACACACCACACTTGAGCTAATTTGAGAATTAGATATAGGCCTACTTGAGAAAAAGTTTATAAGGAATGTGAACGAAATTCAATAGTATTACGAGTAAAGGAAATTTTCTAAGTAAATAAATGAAAAAGCAAGCTGTAGTAGCATTTGTCAACAATTCCATTAAGCGTTCAACAATAACAAATCCTCAAATACGTTTTCGTGAGCCAAATACAATGATAAACCAGCTCGAACTTGCTACGGGAAATTTTTTTCTTATAGTGTGATTGCTTCGTCACATTTGTTTTTATCAGAACGATTAGTCTATCACACGCAGTCGTGGCGTAGTCTCTATGTCCATAATGCAGATAAAAACTAACTTTCAAAAGACTTTTGTGAGCGTACGTGCCGTCAACAGCTTTTTCAATTAATGCAACCAGGAACGAGGATGACATTTATCAAAGAGCATATACGGCATTCGCTTGGACTGAGTGCGAAAAACCACAGACTACTGAAATAAAGATGGCCGTACTGGGAATCAGAATTGAGTCCTCCCAAAAGCAACACCAGTGTATTGCGACCGCGCCACATTGCTCGTTCAAAAGACTCGCAGTATTCCTATGACATAAATGCAAGGAGAGTCAAATAAATGTCATCCAATTTTTTTTATCACATTATACACTGCATGGTGTTTTGATTGCTTTACACTATGACATGCATTCATAAATTTCTAGAAAAAATTATTCTCCTGTAATGTACTTATGAAGTACGCAATTAATATATTTTGAAGCTGTCAAGTCTCGTTCAATTATTGCCAGCATAATAAAAATTGCATAAGTTTTCGTATATCAAACCAGTTGGGCTTTTTGCTACATATTTCCAAATTCATATCTTTAAGACACATTTCTTGTGATTTTTCATAAGTTAGAATAGAATGACTTCTTAGAGATTATCATTGGAAATACATGTTCATCATAAACTATATAATTTAACCGCGAATACGTTGTCCATCGAATTAAACAGTATTTGCTTCACATATATAATAATAAGTAATTATTATATTGTACTAAGAACATTTTAAATTACAAATTTAATAAATGTGTTTACCTGTAGCGAAAACAAAATGTTCGGAAATTTGTAAGCTCTTTTCGCAAATATAGCAATAAAATTAAAAAAATTATGTTGATTTGATATTTAAGCTACCACAGCTGTCAACTGGGTTAGATAGTAATGCCACACTTATCAAAGTTTTCCGTATATAATTTGTTCATTACGGTNCACACTTATCAAAGTTTTCCGTATATAATTTGTTTATTACGGGGTTCATGAACTAATAGCAATTTGTTATGACCAAACTTAGGATCGTCACAGCCCACCCAGTTTCAAAATTCACCAGCAGGCACTGTTACATACAATCAGAGTAATTATTGTGATAAACTTGTTTGATGAAAGATGGGATTTTTATTTTTCGAAATGCGTTTCTTATGCATCCAGAATGCGAACACGTTTACAATTTCATTCAAATTTTATACTTACTATTTGATTGTTACAACATTTAAATATTTAAACTTTAGTAAAATATTTTCTAGTGTCACAAAGTATATGCGTTTTTCTTCCATATGCAACCTAAGTCGTACTTTTATGACAATTTTGGTATAGGATATTTACAGTTAACTGAGCACTTTTGAAATAAACCATTAAAAAATATCACTGCCCCTGCCTGCATTTATTGTTAACGGGTACACTGAGAGGCGTGGGCCCAGTAAAGTTGGTAACGATGTAGGGAAAGTAGTTCCCTGTCTTAATGTTGATTTTAAAGTGTTAGGTAAACATTCGTGAATATTGAAATTATTAAATTTTTTTGACGATTTTTGAATGCATATAAGTGTTAGAATTAGGAAATTTGTAAAATAAATTACTTTACTAATAATTTCACAGTTTACTTCACTGATGAATGAATAAAGTTATCAGGACTATAGCAATATTAACTTCACATATGGTGGTCGAATACGCAATTTGCATACAAGTATATCTTAAGAAGGACTTCCAAAATTGCTCAGTTTACCGTGGACAGCCTATAATGTGTTGTAGTTGTACAGTCCGATGCACGATTCCATTGGAAGCCACTCTACTTCTGTAGTCAATTCACGGTTACTTCACAATTTTCTGAATCCCTGCTGAAGTTCTACTTGCATGCTATTCCTCCACCTCAAGCAAACAAAGCTTACGAAGGACTGTATACATAATTACAGCAGATGGTCAACGCACCGCATTCGTGCGCACTAAGTGTAATAACATTTTGCATAAGAACTATTTCTTACTAGACATTACCAACATACCTATTTTTTCACTGTTTTGTTGATATTAATTATAAATAAAATATTGTAATAAATAAATAAAATATAAATAACATTTAAATTTAAAGCAAAAATAAGGTACTTATATTTTAACACAAATATAAAACGCTTGTGGTATAAGATGTTTTTAGGAAACAACCAAACAGGTTTGATTCAAAAAGTGTGAAGATAACGCGAATAGACTATATCTGGAAGTGCTGAATGCGCGCAGCAGTGCTCCGACAAGTGTGGAGTGTGGGTGAGGGAGGGAATGTATAACAATGGCCGCTAAGGTTTCAAAGTGGCAATGACGTATTTGACGAGGTCCGCGCGCACCGCCCGACCACCCACCTCACAATGGACGGGCCGTTGGGATGTTAACTCTGTTATACAGTAGGACCCGCCGAGCGCTGTCGCTACGACAGAGAGAGCGAGAGCGGGAGCGAAAGAGATATATATAGAGAGAGAGAGAATAAATGTGGGCTGACGCACGTCTCTTTGTGCGCGGTGAATAAAGCTGGATTGCTGCGTTTGAAGCTACTCGCGCACAATTGCACCACATATAGTAACGCCAAGTAACACATCGTATTCAGGGAAAATTCGGAATTTTATTAGACGAAACTGTAAATACGGCATTTATTTTCTACGGAAAAAAAGCTGTTGAAAAAAGTCGATTCTTGTCGTATTTTTGTTTATTGTTAACCATCAATTATGTGTGTAATTTTTTTATAATTTTTATTTACTTATGTGTTTAAAAGATTTAAAAGTGGAAATTACTAGGTATAGTACTAGTCACATCACATAAAGTTCACTTAAATAAAACTACAATTTAAGTGCAAACAATATAACTACACACAATATCAACACTTATTCAAAATAAACAATATCAACGTACGAGTGCAAACAATATCATTTCACACAATACTATAACAAACAATATCAACACTTACCATATTACTAACAACAGTATTAATATCAATAATATACAGGAGGTGGACAAAATAATATGAACTACGTGCAATATAGTACATTTTGTTGCATGTTGACAACACTGCTTCCANAAATAATGCGACGCGTATGTATTGCACAGTTTACGTGCCAAGTCTTGTAGGTTATATTTCAGTGTATTATACGCTTTGTTCCGCGACGGTTAAAACAACCAATAGGTGAAATGTGTGATCTCTCAGACTTCGAAAGAGGGCAAATCGTTGGTGCTCGGTTAGCGGGAGCGTCTATGACGATAACAGCTGAATTGTTTAACGTTTCACGAGCGACAGTGTCTACGGTAATTACAGCATATACAAAACATGGTAAAACATCATCGGCGAAGAGGAATAGTGGGCGAAACCCAAAGTTAACTGACAGAGACCAACGAACATTAAAACGAATTGTGGCCAGAAAAAATAAAACTGCCGCGGCAAAATTGACAGCAAAACTCAACACTCACTTGAATAATACTGTTTCGACAAAAACAGTACGGCGGGAGCTCCACAAAGCTAACATTCATGGAAGGGCTGCAATTGCGAAATCCTTTATAACCGAAGTCAACGCTAAGCTGCGAAAGAAATGGTGCCACGATCATAAAACCTGGACACTTGATGATTCGAAGAATGTGGTATGATCCGATGAATCATCGTTTACATTGTTTTCTACAAACGGCCGGGTTTATGTATGGGGAACCCCAAAAGAAGCCTACGATCCGGACTGCCTGCTTCCTACAGTCAAGCATGGGGGAGGTTCCGTTATGATTTGGGCGGCTATATCGTGGTATTCAGCTGGTCCTCTCATTCACATCACTGGCCGGATTACTGCGAATGAATATCTCGACATCCTCAATGATTAAGTTCTTACTATGACTAGCATATTGCTTCCAAACACTGCCATATTCCAAGATGATAATGCGCCCATACACACAGCCAAAAAGGTTCAGTCTTGGTTTAAGGAGCATCAGAATATCATCAACCATCTTCCCTGGGCAGACCTCAACATAATTGAACCGTTATGGGGAGTTTTAGATCATAGAGTGAGGAGCAGATTTCCACCTCCAACATCATTAAAGCAATTGGTGGATATTTTGGTACAAGAATGGGACAACATTCCGTTGGAAACTATTCAGACACTCTACGAATCTATTCCGCGAAGAATTGCAGCTGTTCTAAAAGCAAATGGTGGCCCAACACCTTATTGTGTATATGCCAGGTGTTCATATTATTTTGTCCATCTCCTGTATAATTTACCTATAATATTTATACATACCCTACATAATTACATATATAGGTGTTCAGAATGAAAACTTTTCTGTACAGGTGTGCATCTTCTGAGAATTATGAGCACAAAACTTTACACTACTAGTAGTCATGTTGGAGAGTTGGGGCGCGACAACACCGGACAACATTGACCGCCCCCATTCCCTGCTACCTGGTCAGTGCCGCGCAAGGGTTCACAATGTGCGGACGGAGTGTCAGGAGAAAAACTTGTCGCCTACTGGGAAGGCGTTCCTTCTCAAGTTATGTAGTGAACCCAGCAGACTGTCGTTTCTACCACTTGTACCGTGTTTATGTATGTGTAACATCATTACAGTAGTAAAATAGTAAAACTTATAAAGAAATCCAGTGATTGAACTAGCATCTATGGCAACCTCAACATTACCCATAGTGACAATGATGTTCGTTAGCAGGCGAAATCACTTCCGATCAAACAATAGGCTGTTCACGGTAAGTAGGTACTTTTGAGGCCATAGTTACTCTTCCTTTCAGGCATTTTTTATTCTATAAAAGCCTTTTTAAATAAATNGTTATGTAGTGAACCCAGCAGACTGTCGTTTCTACCACTTGTACCGTGTTTATGTATGTGTAACATCATTACAGTAATAAAATAGTAAAACTTATAAAGAAATCCAGTGATTGAACTAGCATCTATGGCAACCTCAACATTACCCATAGTGACAATGATGTTCGTTAGCAGGCGAAATCACTTCCGATCAAACAATAGGCTGTTCACGGTAAAGTGAGTAGGTACTTTTGAGGCCATAGTTACTCTTCCTTTCAGGCATTTTTTATTCTATAAAAGCCTTTTTAAATAAATATTGACATGTGAGTAACGAACACAGTGTGTGTGTATATTCCACCACACACTGAAATTAACGTCTAAGGCTAAAATAAAATCTGGTTATTGTATATTATTCCAAATGAGAGTGCTTTCAAAAGTGCTCACTTTACCATGAATACTCTATAACAATACTTATCTATCATTAAAAAATTCCTCAATTCCTTTAATACCATAAAAACACTGGTCATTAAAAACCTATCAATAAGTTTATTTTTCCACAAGACAATTTATTTAGACAACTTGTAATAAAAATATAGGCCTGCCGAAAATAATCCTCTTTTTTTATAAAACGGAGAGGCATGATAATTTATTCTCAAAATGGAAGTATGTCTAGTTTGATAATTAAAAACATTTTTTATAACACATTTTATTTAATTTTACAAATTAAGTACACTTATTATGTATTCATTGTAGAGTGTACGTATATTTAAGGGTTTAAAAAATAATTCCTAGACGATGTAAAACAACTAGCATTAGCTATGAATTTATAGCTTTTTTTTGTACTAGAAAAATTATTCCACTCCACAAATATATTCCATATTTAAGCAAATGAAGCCATATTTAAACAAAAGTAGCCGTTATTTAAAGTTTCATGTCAACTATTTTTCTTAATGTTTGCAATAAAGAGCAAATGGATAATTCATTTTCTAATAATTTAATATGCTCACACCAGGTTAAAAATGTATAAAGATTAATCCTAAACATTTAATAACTTCTACTTTTTCCAGTAATTTATTATCAGTTGGTAAAATTACTTTATTTCGTATGTTAACGTAACAAAATTGAATAAATTTAGTTTTATAAACATTTAATACAAATTTTTTAACTAAACCAATTATCAATAGTTTCAAGTGTTTCAAAACTTTTTGTTCTAATACTATTTTGATCATAGTCTTTAACCCTAATACTGGTATGTACTTCTTTAAGCACTTTAGGTAAATCATTAACATAAATTAAAAACAGCAATGGTCCCAGAATGCTGCCCTGTGGTACATCATAATTTATTCTTTCCCACTTTGATACTATCAGCCATTGCTTCTACTATTTGAAATCTATTAAAAAGGTACCAGGCTGTACCTCTGATACCATAGTGATATATTTTATCCAACAAGATAGATCCAAAATTCTAAAGTAGCACTCTCTGTTTTGTTCATTATATATATATATACATAACATTGTAAAACTGCTAAATGAATAAAAGTCATAATGAATGTTGATAAATAGATCTTTACTTTTCGTATATATTAATGTAAAGACAGTAAATAGTTTTGATTTCTAAACGTACTGAAAACATAAAACTATTTAGCAACCTAAATCAATTTTGCGTCAGTATGTATAGTAACGAAACTTGGTATAGAATTCGGCATTTATCCGACCAAAACTTGAACAATTTTGTTGTACACATGTTTCGTAATCAAACATTCCTGGCAATATTTCGAATGAAATATTTTCTTGAATTTATCCCAATTTAATGACAATCTTTGCAAATCCTGAAAATTATAATAAAAAAATTAATTCGTTATTTATTACCAAATACAAACATGCTGCGTTAAAATTCCTAAATATTATTGCATAGTGCAAAATAAGCCATTATTATGAGCACAACTTAGAAACTGAGTATATTCTCTTTACAATAGATGCACATATGAAAACCATTTGTATAAGCTTATTTTTTGGAGTTGAAAATTACACAGAGTTTTACGCCAAGATCAAATCTGCAAACGAAAGAAATATGTTCCTTCTAAAAATATTTATGTGGCATATTTTAATACTATCCTAAATCGCGTTGTTCCTAGTGATGTTTTTAAGTATAGGACTGATTACAGAAGCCAGAAAGGAACATTTATTTACAACTTTATTTATGAACCCTGAGAACAGACAAGCTTCTTTCAATGTTATTTTCTTCTAAAGATTTATCACATGTCCTCGAAATTTTGAATGTAACTTTTTGCAGATGTTTTCCAAATTAATCTCGTTTAATAGTTCCCTAGATAACAGGTTATACAACTTTGAACTTCAACGGCCGTCATCTTCCACTTTAACTTTTAAAAAATCGCAATGAGGTTATGAGCATTTAAACACAAATTAAGAGTCGTTGACGTTCATCCCATTTTAGTGTTCTTCCTGTGACTTGTTCATAGAGGATGAGCAGCAATTAAAGCAAGTGTACAAATAAAAAATCTATTTTAAGCTTCTATTTCTCACCGTAGGGTAGCCTAGCTGTTTTTTTAAGTCAGAACTTTTGGTACTCCCTCCCCCTTCCCCTTCTTGCCACTTACCCGAGTAAATAGTTTTTTGCAAGTAGTTTGATTGGTTTAAATGTTACAAGGGGTATGTACTTGCTTAGATACATATATACGTGATTTCATACAGATAGTCAATGGCATAAACCTGTATTTACAATAACTCAAGGCAATATATCAACGATTTAGTAAGAATATTCTATTTAAGTAATTTTTAACGCTTTTTGTTTGCTTTATATATTTAGTATGACAACCTGTCAATAACATTTATTTTCATTTTTACTAACTTTATTTCGGTATTCAGGACTGATAACTTCCCTTTTATGGCTACTCTTTTGTGTTGTATATGCAGCTGTATTACTTTTTATCGGAAAACTTTGTAGTATTCAATAACGAAATAATATCTATTCAAAACAAGATATAATTCCGAGAATTACAGCTCTAACTGGAGACTTTCCAAGACACTTATATATCATAAGAAAAATAACGACGTAGTATGCGGTTGCACTGAACTAAATTTCGTTAGGCAGAGAAAAAAAATTATGTTAATTTTTATCTTCAGACTTGGCAAGTAGTAACTATGAATTATTATTCAATGCCGTTTTTCCAGAGTGGAAATTACATGTATTTAACCAACTGTTATATTAATTTACTGTTATTATTAGATGAATTATATTATGCTCTAAATTACCATTGGAATTTCCTTTATTTTGCATATACATGTGCATCTGTATAAGCATGCATGTATATATAAAACAGAAACCTGAATTATTAATTTTTTCTCGGAAATAAAGTAAGACTCGTGAATATTACATCAAGACAAAATTTGTTGAAGCTACTTTTACCAGTAGGGCTACTTACAGGAGCTATTTTAAAGAATTATCTAACCGAATACTGCACGGGGAAACACAAAAAAGTTCTGGTTTTAAAATGTTGTTTACTAACGTTCCCGCTTTTGTTCCAAGAGGCTAGGCGTAGCGCGGAAACAACGCGACTAACAGAGACTTACGTCTAGAGATGGCAGACGCATAACTCCGAGAGACTAGGGGTGCGTAAGCAACGGCTTAGCGTCTTTGACAAGCGAGGTCTCCTCCAGTGGCGTGTGGTGAAGTATTCCAAGGTAAGCTGGCGTTTGCTCAGTGCTGTACATTATTGGCGCACGCAGCGGGAACCAGTGACCAGAGTGGAGCTAGGAGAAACATAATGTATTGCGGCCACTCACGAGAGAGCGGCGAGGCATTCATTACACACGTGCTGTGACGTTAACTGCACTATTACTACGTTTAGGTGGCCGATGTGTAAACTATAGTCTTTTCACAGTTTCTTCACACTTTTTGAATCAAAACTATCTAATTATGTTATGTATCACAAGCGTTTTGTACTTATGTTAACATAAAATAACATCGAAGTTACTTATTCTTGATTAAATTGAAATTTTATTTATATTTTATTTATTAATTACAACAATTTATTTATAATTAGGGTGAGAAAATAGGTGTGTTGGTAACGGATAGTAATAATAGTTACACTGAGTGCACACTAGTGCGGTGCGTTGTCCCTTTGATGTAATTTTCCAGACTCAGTAAAGCTGTATTTGCATGAAGCGGAGAAACATGCTGTAAATATAAATTAAGCAGGGTTTCAGAAAATCTGGAAGTAACTGTAAATGCACTGCAGCATACTATTAGATATAGCACAGAGCGAAACACAGCTAACCTTGCAACAGTTCACCACACCCTGCTGGTCACCTCATATCACGGTGACTTAACTGTTCTTGTAAAGAGCTCTGTCTGCCAAGTTTACAGCCCCGGAGTTTAAATGACGAATAAATGTTAAAGAATATTCTTCTCATTGTATCAATTTTAATGATAACTATTTCAAACAAAAAGATTTCCAAAGCAACTTTTTAAAAGAATATTGTCATGTTAAGAATTTAAAAAACAGCGCTCTGGTTTGTAATAAGAATATCAACGAGTCGCGTAAAAACGGGTATTGGGTTAAGACTCTTTTCTAAGCCAGATGTATATTAATATGTAACTAGTTGGTTACACGTCATAGAATTACTGAATGATTCTAGTGACCGGTGCACACAAGCGTCCTGCACGCGCAGCTTTTCGAGAGCTTAATTACACCGTTCATACCCGTCTGCGCGCGCGGGCTTTGCGGTGGTCTTTCTGCCGGAAATCCGGCCGCCGCCTCCTGCTGCTGGGAAGTTTGCACGCGACAGACAGGTGCCAGCGAAGCGATGCTGGTGACGTTTAATTAATGTTAAATGTTATACTTTCACATTTGTGAAGTCTTGGAATATTGTTCTGGTGACGTGACTTAGAGCAAACTGCCTCGCGGAATTAAGCCCTCCCAAACAACACGTGGAATTATAATTATTACCAACAACTGCAATTTTGAATTTATATACACAACAGGCACACGAGGAAAGAATTTTTAGCTTGAACGTGATGAAAAACGAATGTAAATAATTCTTCAATTAGTGTATTGGCAGGTTTTCATAGTATTTCCTAAAAAATAAAAGTCAAAATCTTAATAAAAGCTATAACGCTTAATTTAAAAAAAGACTAATTCCAAGTTAAATATAAGTAATTACCAAACTATAATAAAACAGGAGACAAATGCATGCAAGCATATTATATCGCGTCCCACAACAAGACTATCATATTATAAAGAACACAGTTAGTGAGTTAACGAATTTTGGTTAATATTGAGCTGCAAGAAGCAATGCAATTTATTACGCGAACAAAATATTAATGAACATTACTATTTCTTGAAGTACCGCATAATTAAATATTCATTTTCTCATAGTTGTTTTGTAATGATTGTGTTGTTCTCGGGATTTTATATACTAATTATTTACATAAATACTGCGATGAAACAGCTCTGCTCATGATGTGTTTATAGCCTGCTGCTTGATAAAATTTAATCACTTACGTCGCTTCTGTTAGAAGAACATCAGAGACAATTATACTCGTGGATAATAACAATGGCTTGTCCATATAAACGCCAAGTGGATCTTATAACGTATACTTTGTCTGCACGTTAAATAATAGTGTCATAGGCGACTTCCTCAGCCGAAGTCATTTCAGACCACGAAATTGTGGGCTCGTCCTTAAATGTAAGCTAAGGTTGGTTTATATTTACGCTTATAAATTACATTGTGTCGTAAAAACATGAATAATGAATGCAATCATAAATTTGTTTCTTTTTAAATTTTTCCTTACACGGTTGTAAATATCACAATTCCGCTTAACTTCTTTACAATTTAACGCAAAAAATTATTTATGTAACGTTGAAGGGCGCGTTTGAATACTTGCTAAGACGTTTTCTGAGCTGAGGCAATTTGTCATACATTTATTTTTTCTTTCTTAAAAGTGGCCGTTGCCTACATCAATTTTATTTAACTTTATCGTATTGCGTTGTACAGACAGTTCCAAGATGATGACACCTGCTGATTTTAATCGACTCTAGCTCGGTGTTCAGGTTTGAAGTCGTCCTGTGTTTGTATCTCAAACTTTCGCCAGTCTGGCTGCCTTGCCGCATGGTAGTGGTGTCCTAAGCAGAGTACTTATCATCAGTAATTATATATTTAAACCACATTGTTTAGTATGCATATGTGATTACTAGTCATGGTATACACATGTCCAGACTATTCGAAAAGATTATCGCCTCTTGAGACTAGATTCGTCACACACTCTTGCGGGAATAACATGAACTACGAGGAAACAACTTTTCATAGCGGAGTTCTTCACAATATTCACAAAACCTTCACAATACAAAATGAAATGCATATGGCAAGCGCAGCAAGTACGCGCACACACCCAACAAGTAAGTAACTTCGTGTACTCGCCCAGGGCGGAGTATCTGTGTACTATGCCGACATCGAGCAACTCTTATATTGTACACAGTATCGTCGCAGTCGGGGCCAAGTGTGGACATGCGTATACTAGGAGAGAATTCGGACTTGGCCTTGATTTCATTTTTTAAACTCGTACAAGTAGTACTGGTAAAATGCGTGATTGGCAACTGTCATGATAACAGCAACAAGTCCGACTTAATTTGATACACACAGCTTTTTTATTTCATTAGTTTATTTTTGTACGTACGAAATTGGGCTGAAAGAGCTGTCCCCACTGCACTGGAAAAATAATTGTTTTTTGTCGCCTTGTATCGATAAACAACATTAATGGCTCATGGCTGCAGCATACATAACAAAAATAATACGGAGGACCATTAGCCCTTTGGTCTAATATATTTTAAAATTTGATTTTAATTAACGTACATTCTTACGCCATATATTTATTTTATACGTTGAAACATTTGAATTGTAATTTTCTCTTTTATGCAAGAAATATTGCGAGTAAATGGTAATGTATGTGTATAGAATCAAGTTTACCGACTGATTGACCCACTCACTCACTCATCAACGCACAGCCAAACCGTTGGATGTAAAAATATTTAACATTTAGGGGTGGCTTACCCTTAGAAAGCAGGCGACCACTAAGAAAGTATTTTTATAAAGTCTAGCCCTAAGAGGGCGAAAAGGTGTCAAATGTGTTTTTGAGGACTGCTCTTAGCTTCAAAATGTAGCCTGTACAATAGTGCGTTAAAAATTAATTTAAGCAATCTTTGAAATCCAACCTCTAAGAGGGCGAAAAGGGTAAAATGTGTTTTCGAGGATTCTTTAATAGTTAACTAACCGTTGAAATATTGTTATACCATTTCCATTATAAGGCTACCTATAAAAACACTTAAAATTCTTTCAGTATTTTTGTGAAATTCGGTTCCTAAGAGGGTAACATGGCGTTATATGTGTTTTCGACGACTCCTCAATAGCTCTTACATCTGATAAGATATCGTCGCGCACTTTGCTTTAACGCATATATAATATATATATGTATATATTTATATAATTATATTTTTCACTGGCTTATGAACACGCGGCCAAAAATTTGTGAGCTGGAAATTATATTTTAGAGGTGATATCAATTTTCAAAATGTACACATTCACTATGAACGTATTTTTAGAAATTCAATACTTGAGAGAATTAAATGGTTTAAGTATGTTAAACCATATTAATAAAATATTGCAACTACTTATTTAGTCAATTCACTATTACTTCCAAATTTTCTGAAGTCCTGCTTAGGTTCTACTTCCAGCATATTCCTCCGCCTCATACAAACAAAGTTTAACTTGTCTAGAAAATTACACCACATGGACAGCGCACCACATTCGTGCGCACTCGGTGTAAAAATATTTTGCGTAAGAACTATTTCTTACTGGGCATTGCCAACAAATCAATTATACCACAGTGTCAATCATAAATGAAAGATTTTAATTTGTAGATATAATATGATTATAAGTTCAATTGAACCAAAAATAAGACACTTTTACATTATGACAAGTATAAAACGCTTGCACATTTAGAAAACAGCCAAGCACGTCATACATGGGGTGATTTATCAAAGGTTTAATTCAGAAACTGTGAAGAAACCGCGAATAGACTATCTTATTGTAAATATTAAGTTGATAACTAAAGCGCCTAAAGGGAAAATGATAAATGTAATGTACAAACAGGTCCTTCGATTAAAAAAAATTAATATCTCATTCCATGTAGTACTTGTTAGTAAAGCCGTGGGTGCAAGCTAGTGTATGTATGATTGATATTATTTTTATCTTAAATTCAGTTATTATATTTACATAGTAGCTTACAGAACTAAACATAGAATTTTTACTAATAATAATATTTACTGGTTTTTATCTGTAAACTCAGTGAACCAAAATTTTATCAAATTTGGCAATGCACGACTTTGCACACACTTTACAGTAAGGTTTGTGTGTATTATATCTCTCCGATATAAACTTGAAATATTAAATGATACTTCCTTCGTTAAGTGGACATAGAATATTTATACTGTACTTTTAAATAAATAATCAGATATTTTAGTGCATTATATTATCATTACCACAATTATTGTAGACTCATGTTACAACCATTTATTTTTCAATTCAGTTATTTGCTATGACTATATTGTTACGAATAATTTGCAGTAATTTTTATAATGGTAATCATTCATCTAACACAAGAACCAAACAAATCCGTGATTTGTTGGACACGTAAACAATAAATGGAAAAATAGTTAAAATATGTATATATATATATATCGTTTCCACCTCCTATGTGGGTACCTACTGGTGGGGCCAACCGAAGGCACAGTAATAGAGATAATGGAAACAGATGTCCTTGAAACCTGTCTTAGCTCCAAGGTACCCGCCATTAACGTTATTAGGTGTTGTCTAGATTACGAACCGCGAAATTCTCCCAATTCTACCATTTGGTGAAAAATTCGTCGTTATTCCCAGTTACGTTCTATATTTGTTTAACAACTATTTCAGCGGGTCTTATACTAAATATCGTTAATGTTTGATTGTCACCACGTTTATTTAAGTAACCTAACGGAATTTACTGTAAACCTGGACATCTGGTTGGGTGTTACTATTTTTTGTCATAAAAACGGACGTTTAAAATTCTAGCAATACATTTCATAACTTCCATGACTTTCTCAGAAAAAATTCAGTTAAATATATTTACAGAAACAAGCAACCAATTTGTATTGTTTTTAATGAGGAATAAATAGAAAATTATCGACAAATAGCGCGCCGATTTCAAGTAAAGAGCGTCCATGTCGCGGGTGTCATATCAAGAGCGCAAACAATTTCGTGTGTGTCATGTCTCCCACATTGAATAATTCGTCATGTGCAAAGTTACTGTTTTTTTTTAACAATTATGAGTTTGGTTTTAATGTCGATATTCATGTGAAGGTCTGTACGTAGGAAGCTCCTGTCCCTTGCCATCAGTTGTTGTCTGTAACGTATGCACACATGAATTACACTTACGGANTCAGTTAAATATATTTACAGAAACAAGCAACCAATTTGTATTGTTTTTAATGAGGAATAAATAGAAAATTATCGACATCAGTTGTTGTCTGTAACGTATGCACACATGAATTACGCTTACGAATTATTGAGATGCAGTGGCCGACTACTGGCAGGAGACAAAGCCTGCGAAAGTTTTAAATTTGTTAATTATTTTATTCTTTTTTTTCTTTCTTCGGGTGCGACTTAAGAATGCTAATAAACTAACTCGTTTGGCTTGTAGATTGACGTCCTGCTAGGGAATAGACTTGATATTTTGACTTCTGTAGTTTTATTCTATCTTGTGATAGGATTGTCCCATTATGTTATACTTCCGTTCTTTATCCTTTTGTTGATGTTCGCTTGTTTTCAACTTCATAGTATTTCCTTATTCCTGATTATGTACCTTAATACTTTCCATTTTATACATATGTAATTTTTTTTATTTCTGCTGTGCTTAAAAGTGTACTGGTTGTATTTGCAATGGTTTCTGCCGTGTGCAAGATTATTGGCGTTGTTACTATTGTTCTTGTTTTTGCTCCAGTTAGTAGGTGTTTGTTATCCCATAACGTAGAATTTAAAAATCCTGTTACTTTTCTTGTATTTTATTTGTTTGCCAGCTGCTTTTAGAGCACCATGGTTTGATAACGTTGTGGCGAGGTATTTTATTTCCATTAATTTGTCTATAACTAAATTGTCTTACCTTAGTGTAAATCTAACTGGATTTTAGGAGCTAAAGAGCAGTTTGGTTCTCTGGGTAAATCATCCGGTTTTTTGCTGTTGTATTGAATTGATAAATTATTTGTAAGTAATCTTTATTCCCACTTATTAGTACAGCATCGTTTGCATAGCATAAAATATTCAGTTGTCTTTCTCCTTTCTAGTTTATTCTCTTTTTTTTTTTTTTTTTTTTTTTTTTTTTTTCACTTTTTGATGATTTTGTTAGTTAGGTCAAAGAGCAGAGGTCTCTGTGTGTGTTCATGTATTACCTTTGCTTCTTCGATTGGTTCTCATAGCTAACGTTCAATTTCGTTTTTTATAGCCTCTATTGTTATTATTAAAGGAATCCTCGTGCTGTTAATCAGGTGGAAAACATTCTGGTGACAAACACTGTTCGAAAGCCCTCTTTAGTTCAACAAAGTACAGAAATGCCGGTATTTTGTGTTCTAGAATGTTACATTTTACGTGGTTTATGATTGTTACAAGTCTAGTACTTATTCGTCCACTCTTACTGTATCTCAAATGGGGAAATAATTTAATTATTTTATTTTTTTGGTCTACTTTTGCAAGAGACTAAGTACTTGGTAGTTTCACAGGCAATGTTTTCTGTCCCTTTTCGAATATTAATATGTATGTTCTCCGCTTTCCCTCGAATTTTTTTATTGTGTTCTTATTTTCCATATAAGCAGCCATAGTTTTCCGATAAAAGCTAAAAGCTCACTATGGGTAGCAATATTTACTGTGTCATTACATATTTATTATTATATTTAAGAGCAATTCTTGTATGCTTTATTTTTCTAAAGTAATTTTGTCTTCCATAATTACATCAGTCTAAGGTATTTCTACTATATATATTTCTTTCCCACTGTAGAGATACTTCAGATTTTCAAACTACATTTTCTTTCCTTTAAGTATTGTTTCTATAAGCCCCTGCATTTTACTTTAAATCCCCTAGCCATTCTATACTGCTCTTTGTGTAACCGATAAATATCAATTTACTTTACTTTAGATAATCCTCGTGACACTTTTTATAGCTCCTAGAAATAACTACGTTCTANCGATAAATATCAATTTACTTTACTTTAGATAATCCTCGTGACACTTTTTATAGCTCCTAGAAATAACTACGTTCTAAGTATTATCCGATCATAATAAGTATGTGTTTGCTGTGTTTGCTAGTTTTACATTCAGAAAACATTTCGTACACAGGATGTTAACGCCAGGAGACTGTGACATCCATCAAAATCAAACACCAGACACAACATACTTAACAACTGCTCATTACGCCTAATCACAGACAGAATTATGACTATCCATATTAATGTTTAGATTTTACGTTAAATGTCAAGCACCAAAGTGCTAGAGATGACGGCAACTCCAAGAAAAAGATTTAACCTGAAACACCGAATGCATAATCAGTAAACAAAAAATGTGCCATGCCTCCGCTTTGGCACGAAATAACAATGCCCCGGACCCAATACTCTTCGTGTATTCTCTGAGCATGCATATATATATCGAGGACGCTTTGCAAAATAACGTTGCTTATAAGACGATGACGATAAACAAACTGCTCAGACTGGTAATACGGCAATAACTTGCATATTTCTCGATAAACATGTCACAGGACACAAAATCGGTTTCGACAATATACATGCAGTAAAACTATGTATAATGTGAAATACTCCCACGCTTGGCAAATACTTAATGTAAAAATAAACAACACTATTTTTTAATTTAAATTAGGTTGCACATTCGCAGTTGATCTACATGACTCACTAATTGCAAAAATAAGCAGCATCTCGCCACATAAACGTTAAACAGTCTAAGTGAAGACAAAACAGTAGTGTAGTGCCGTAATAAAATCAATTCACTTAATCCGCATTAAGTATGTTTTCTATAAGTGTTTAAATTTACTTTATCTATTGCCGAAAATAAAACTAAGAAAGAAATAAGAATTCATAGTAAAAGAACGACAAAATGCTAGGAACCATGGAAAAACCAAGCAGTAAATAAGACAAGAACTGACGAGCAAGTCAACAAATTGGACAAGAAAAATTACTGAAAACAGTTTGTTGCCCTTCGCATGTTTAATCATCTTTAATTTACAGCTAGGTTTCACTACGGTTCCTATTTCTGTTTTTTATTTTTATTTTATTATTTATTTATTTTAGTTTTATTTGGTTTTCGGTTATATAGTCCATGTAAATATTCATGAAGATCTAAAATACCATTTGCATTGGACTTAAAGATGACACAATAGGTACAGCTAGTTGACAACGGAGTACTTTTAAAGCCAACTTTGGACAGCTTAGTCCTGGTCTAAAAACGCCTGTATTTTAACGCAAAGTGCACATCACTACTTACAATAATGTTGTTAGCGAGTTATGAAAACAAGTTATAGTTAATACGAATTGTTATTAAACATAGAATGTTTGAGTTGCTGACCACAGAAATTTGTTTATTTTTATTGGATTACTTTTTTTAGAAAGGCAGGCTTATGAAACAGCATTTTTGTCTGCGTTTCTCCCCATTCGCCCTCATTCTCTTTAATATTTTTTAATACCACTCTAGATCTGAATTACTTCAAAATCTAATATCATGCTGCGTAGTAAACACACGACGTCGCTTTTCACAATTACGTGTCCTATACACTTAATAATAATAAAAAATTGCAAACTTTTGAATATGTGGCATTGTATCCATTCGTCAATAGACATGATTTGAAAATCAGTTATTCCGTAAGTAATAAACTGACATTTGCTTCGTTTCACCATATCTGGCAAATATTCGCATGTCTAATAACTGTTGTTTGAAAAGTATATTTTCACTCATATGATATTCCGTGCATGTAGGTAGACCTGTACTTTGATAAAATAAACATTTCATTTCACTGTTGTATATACAATTNATTTGAAAATCAGTTATTCCGTAAGTAATAAACTGACATTTGCTTCGTTTCACCATATCTGGCAAATATTCGCATGTCTAATAACTGTTGTTTGAAAAGTATATTTTCACTCGTATGATATTCCGTGCATGTAGGTAGACCTGTACTTTGATAAAATAAACATTTCATTTCACTGTTGTATATACAATTTTATTGTAGTAATTTTTTTATTAAAATTAAATTTTAGTGTCAAAGCGATAACTGTTTATTTTTGAATTTCGTAACGTATGTTAGCAACATTTCACAACGAAAAAAAAACATGGATGAACGTGCACTACAAACAAAGAACCGGACAGAATATTATATTTGGACGCTCGGTTTTGATTATAATATTTCTGGTCTTACTTGTTTAAAATTCAAGAGGGGTCAAATTTTCAAAAGATTTCATAGTCGCACATGACTGACGAATGGATACATGTCATAGGGTCAACAGCAATTTTAATGTTTTACTTGTGGCGGAAGAATGCAGAGCGGATATAAATACGAAGCCAAGCAGGGCTTGCACAAGTGGAAAGTTTGCCGTGAATCAGCTGTACTTAACTTGTTGCACTCTTGCGGTCTCCGGCGATCCGTCTCTTGTGGCTAGACAAGCGGCCCGGCTTAAGTGCAAGTGCGCCCCGTCTGCCCCGGCCCATCTCAATCCTCACGCCGCAGTAGCGACGTCAAGGCGACCCGAACGGGAAGAGCTTCTCAGCGGAACGCAGCAGAGCGTTGTACAGCTTGCCACGCACAAATCGATCAGCCCAAGGCAGGAATCCANAAGCTTCTCAGCGGAACGCAGCAGAGCGTTGTACAGCTTGCCACGCACAAATCGATCAGCCCAAGGCAGGAATCCAGCTTAAACTGGCCGTCACTGCCAGAGAGGAAATAGACCCACGCGGTCACATGGGAAGGAGTCGTGACCACGGTGTCAGATACTTAAAGTTTTTTTTTATCTGGTAAAATATGATTTAATGTAGAGATGAGTAGAGATATTTGGGCGGCTCTTAATAGCGTGGTCTTCAGAGCCGATGAGGGTGAAATGAGGTGAGAATGGAGCAGCGATGGAACGCAAGGGCGGGGGAAATGGGAGATCACCGAGAAAACCCGTCGAGCAGTTAGTTGTATCTTCCGGCACGATTACCACTTGCAAAAATCCGGGAGTGACCCAGCCGGGGATTGAACCCGGTTCGCCTTGGTGAGAGACGAGCAGTGATTTAATGTACAAAATATAACTTATCGAGTAGAGGGAACTGATTTTTTAAAACATTAGTAAATCATAACAGAAAAAAATTACAGGTCTCAGCATCCTGTATTTGAGAAGGCTGTTGTTAGCATAAGTAAAAGTTGTGTNTCATAACAGAAAAAAATTACAGGTCTCAGCATCCTGTATTTGAGAAGGCTGTTGTTAGCATAAGTAAAAGTTGTGTAATTTTAACTCGGTGGGCGCATAACTATCTGTATTATTCGTCTCTGAAAATTATTTCTTGCACTTGTCTGTGTGGCGTCTGAGGAAATTCCAATCTTCCTCTCGAACATTCAATAATGTATCGGTTATATTCCCTTACCTACAAGTATCTTTGGCTGTTCTGAAAAGTGCCTTGTCTTCATTTTTTGCAATTTTCTTCGTCTTTCTTTTTGCGCGAACATGCCATGGTGAGTTTCCCGCGTGGCTCGTCTTAAACGTAGTACTTACAGTTATAGGATATTCATGGTAAAGTGAGAACTTTTTGAAGCTCTTTATTTTGGAATAATAGTCAATAAATATATTTAATTGTATCCTCAGACGTTAACATTCAAGTCCGGTGGAATAAATACACAGTGTTTACTACTTACATGGCAATGCTTATTTTAAAAATTGCTGAAAGAATAAAAATATGGTTTATAGTCAAAAGTAACCAGGGTCTCAAAAATTCTCAGTTTACCGTGAACAGCCTATATTTTATTGTATATGTTGTTGTAGAGCAGTAGATTTTTCTAAATGTTCGATTTCAAAAGTGCTTGCTTTGCTGAAAACAGCCTTTATTTTAATTACTTCCTCCTTCATTTAGGGGCCACGGTCGCTGAGCGGTTAGCCTGCTCGCCTCCCACCAAGGTGAACCGGGTTCAATCCCCAGCCGGGTCACTTTCAGATTTTCNACTGAGCGGTTAGCCTGCTCGCCTCCCACCAAGGTGAACCGGGTTCAATCCCCAGCCGGGTCACTTTCAGATTTTCGCATGTGGGAATCACGCCAGACGATGCCGCTGGTCAGCGGGTTTTCTCGGGGATCTCCCGTTTCCCCCGGCCTATCATTCCGGCGCTGCTCCATACCTCAATCACTCTCATCGGCTCTTGAGACCACGCTGATCAAAGCCGCCGAAATTTCTTCACTTGCTCACTTTTCCTACTGTTTATAATCTGTGATGGTGATGCCTTCAGCGACGCTCTTTAATCAGAGATTTCTTCGGAACTCTTCCTAGGTGTAAACGTTCTTACAGTGGCGGTTATTTCTGGCATACCAAAACGTGACCAAAAAACCAATCTTCTGAAACTTGTAGATCTGTCATGGTTGCAGCGGAAACGATGGCACCATCAATCATAATGTAAATATACCATTAAATTGCCAAAAGGCAGCTCTGCATACCTGCAGCACACCAACCAGTACATTTTTTTGTAGAATGTAAAAATGTTTACTTGTAAGAAATGAACATACATCTAGAAATCTAACCTTACTCAGGCATTTTTGGGATATTATGTATTTTCAAGCCATCGAGGCGTTGTAAAGCAGGACGCATTAACGGAACTCGCCATAAATATCAGACTCATCAGAAGTTAATCGATGAAAAGAAAGCATTCNTAAAGCAGGACGCATTAACGGAACTCGCCATAAATATCAGACTCATCAGAAGTTAATCGATGAAAAGAAAGCATTCAACCTGGTTATGACTATACTATCTGCATGTAAGATAGTTGAAAGTGTTTAATAACTAAATCATGAGACACAATCATCTTCGCTAATTACAACGGTCACGCCTATTCGAAGTCCCGCTCTATTTCTAATAAGCAAGCGTTAACAGAGACACATGGACTTAAATTCTCGCTATGGTTATGGACATTATAAAAGGAGCCTNAACAGAGACACATGGACTTAAATTCTCGCTATGGTTATGGACATTATAAAAGGAGCCTTTTTTTTTCGGTTTAATAATTACAGGAAGATGTTTTTTTCAGATGGGCAACACTAATCATGTTGAAGGTGGCAAGGTGTTATAGAAAAAGACGTTTATGGCACACATTAACAAATAAAAACTCAATGCAAAAGTGCACAGACACAATATTAGTTGTAGTCTATCCCCGGTTTCTTCAAGACTTTTTAAATCAAACCTTTGAAAAATCTCCCAATGAATGACGGGTTTGGTTGTTTCTTAAATATGTGATGAATCACAAGCGTTTTATACTTGTGTTAAAATAAAAGTACCTCATTTTTGGTTAAATTCGAATATTACTTATATTTGATTCATAAATTTTAATATTCCATTTATGATTACTATAAATAAAAACAGTGAGAAAATTATTGTGTTGGTAATGCCTAGTAAGAATTAGTTATTATGCAAAATAGTATTACTATTACAATGAGTGCGCACGAATGCGGTGCGTTGTCACTTTGGAGTAATTTTGTAGACTTAGTTAAACTTTTATTGCACGAGGCGGAGGAATATCTTGGAAATATAACTAAGACATTTTGGATGTAACCGTGAATGATGTTAGTCTTCCCAACATTGACGCGCCCGTCGCAAGCAAAAGTATCTAGATCACGTAGTCAAGCAATGGCGGAGATGTTTGTTCACGTTTGGTTTATAAACAAGGCTATGCTTTTATAATACAAATAGTACACGTAATTTTAATACTGTCTAGGCGCATTAAACCTCGCTGNTTAAACAAGGCTATGCTTTTATAATACAAATAGTACACGTAATTTTAATACTGTCTAGGCGCATTAAACCTCGCTGATGGGAACGTATTTTTACGTAGGCTGCTTGCATTGAAATCCAAGATATTTCGATACAGTCGTTTTGGGGTAAATTTGTATCATCAGGACAACCTTGTACCACCTGCTTAATTTAATTTTATGTGAGGGCTCAAAGAATCCCTTCACATTACCGTGTTCCTTACAAATAAAATAGTTAGCAGTGAAGTATACATTAAGGTGGGTGCTNTAAAGCAGGACGCATTAACGGAACTCGCCATAAATATCAGACTCATCAGA
Organism: Clitarchus hookeri; assembly: GCA_002778355.1. Lineage (NCBI taxonomy): Eukaryota > Metazoa > Arthropoda > Insecta > Phasmatodea > Phasmatidae > Clitarchus > Clitarchus hookeri. The sequence goes on along the minus strand of NQII01003089.1, from coordinate 263,744 downwards.
AGTTAATCGATGAAAAGAAAGCATTCGATCTGGTTATGACTATACTATCTGCATGTAAGATAGTTGAAAGTGTTTAATAACTAAATCATGAGACACAATCATCTTCGCTAATTACAACGGTCACGCCTATTCGAAGTCCCGCTCTATTTCTAATAAGCAAGCGTTAACAGAGACACATGGACTTAAATTCTCGCTGTGGTTATGGACATTATAAAAGGAGCCTTTTTTTTTCGGTTTAATAATTACAGGAAGATGTTTTTTTCAGATGGGCAACACTAATCATGTTGAAGGTGGCAAGGTGTTATAGAAAAAGACGTTTATGGCACACATTAACAAATAAAAACTCAATGCAAAAGTGCACAGACACAATATTAGTTGTAGTCTATCCCCGGTTTCTTCAAGACCTTTTAAATCAAACCTTTGAAAAATCTCCCAATGAATGACGTGCTTGGTTGTTTCCTAAATATGTGATGAATCACAAGCGTTTTATACTTGTGTTAAAATAAAAGTACCTCATTTTTGGTTAAATTCGAATATTACTTATATTTGATTCATAAATTTTAATATTCCATTTATGATTACTATAAATAAAAACAGTGAGAAAATTATTGTGTTGGTAATGCCTAGTAAGAATTAGTTATTATGCAAAATAGTATTACTATTACAATGAGTGCGCACGAATGCGGTGCGTTGTCACTTTGGAGTAATTTTGTAGACTTAGTTAAACTTTTATTGCATGAGGCGGAGGAATATCTTGGAAATATAAGTAAGACATTTTGGATGTAACCGTGAATGATGTTAGTCTTCCCAACATTGACGCGCCCGTCGCAAGCAAAAGTATCTAGATCACGTAGTCAAGCAATGGCGGAGATGTTTGTTCACGTTTGGTTTTTAAACAAGGCTATGCTTTTATAATACAAATAGTACACGTAATTTTAATACTGTCTAGGCGCATTAAACCTCGCTGATGGGAACGTATTTTTACGTAGGCTGCTTGCATTGAAATCCAAGATATTTCGATACAGTCGTTTTGGGGTAAATTTGTATCATCAGGACAACCTTGTACCACCTGCTTAATTTAATTTTATGTGAGGGCTCAAAGAATCCCTTCACATTACCGTGTTCCTTACAAATAAAATAGTTAGCAGTGAAGTATACATTAAGGTGGGTGCTTTAAATCCTTAGTTATATACAGAAATATGTGGTACAATGTTGCTCTTAATTGGTATAAAGTTACCAAAAATGACTGTAACGTTATTGGCGATAAAACAGTCCNATGTGGTACAATGTTGCTCTTAATTGGTATAAAGTTACCAAAAATGACTGTAACGTTATTGGCGATAAAACAGTCCATTGTTGGGACTGAAAGATTGGTAAGAGCACAGGTAGCATTCCACTTTATAGTCCATTCAGAATAATTCCAACTTTTCTGAAGCTCTGATGAAGTTCTACTTTCAGAATATTTCTCCGCCTCATGCAATATAAGCTTAACTGAGTCTAGAAAATTACATCAAAGGGACAGTATACCCACCGTATTCGTGCTCACTCGGTGTCATAATATTCTGCATAAGAACTATTTATTACTAGGCATTACCAACACACCTATTTCCTCACTGTTTTTATTCACATTATTTATAAATTAAATATTATAGTCTATGAATAAAATGGCAAGTAAAAGTTAAATTTATTAATAATAAGATATTTTATGTTAACACAAGTATAAAACGCTTGTGATACGTAACATGTTTAGGAAACTATGAAGCACGTCTTTCATGGTGTGATATTTCAAAGGTTTGATTCAAAAAGTGTGAGGAAACAGTGAATAGCCTATACTATATATTCCTTCTACGGTAATGAATGTTGACCACCTATAGGCATTACATTCCCTCGACAGTAAAAGCGTTCATGAATTCTTCAGAACCGACAGGACATGCGGTAGTAAAACAAAGCAACATTTGCGTTTCCGTTTTGACTCCTTATTTAAAATTCACATTTAGAAACTTAATTATGCAGCATGTTGTGTAGTAGTTATAAATCTTTGTCCAGTTTCAAGTTATCTAGAGAAATTTTGTCCCATATTAAATAGTTCCTGTAAAATTTTTTTATAAACACGTGTTTCAAAAGCTCGTCAGCGAGAATCTTTGTTACATGAAGAGTTAAAAAAAAAAATGAATCTGTGTCTATCGTTGTGTATAGTTACACTGCAAGTGAAGTCTCGAAGACGCCGTATAGCTATGATGTGCTGTTTATGGACAGTGATGCTTTTTGAATAGTTCTTAAAAGTCTGTTTTTACTCGTGAAGATAATTCGCCAATAGAAGACAATGAGTTATAAAAAAATTAAACTAATTTAACAGTCTTTTAATCTGAAATTACAGCAGTGCATTATTATTTAACAAATCTGGCATTATGCACTGTTCATTAAATTATTCCAAGACGTGTACCGAAATAAGCGCGTAAAATTGCGTCTCNGTGAAATTTTTTTATAAACACGTGTTTCAAAAGCTCGTGTCGCTCTTAGAAACAATGTACTTCTCAATTTTTTTTTTAATGAATCTGTGTCTATCGTTGTGTATAGTTACACTGTAAGTGAAGTCTCGAAGACGCCGTATAGCNTTTTTTTTTTAATGAATCTGTGTCTATCGTTGTGTATAGTTACACTGTAAGTGAAGTCTCGAAGACGCCGTATAGCTATGATGTGCTGTTTATGGACAGTAATGCTTTTTGAATAGTTCTTAAAAGTCTGTTTTTACTCTTGAAGATAATTCGCCAATAGAAGACAATGAGTTATAAAAACATTAAACTAATTTAACAGTCTTTTAATCTGAAATTACAGCAGTGCATTATTATTTAGCAAATCTGGCATTATGCACTGTTCATTAAATTATTCCAAGACGTGTACCGAAATAAGCGCGTAAAATTGCGTCTCATTAGCTCGCCTAAAAATGTTTGATATTTTGTCAAAGGATAAATTAATAAATTAGTTTGTGATTCAGTCTTTAGGTGTACACATGATCACAAATTTATATTTATTATCACTGCCTAACCTTACCACATGAGCCAATTCACCAAACCTCTCACTATGCGAGCCAAAACGCAAAAGCAAAGAAACAAAGCGATAAACATTTAATTTTTCAGTACGATCATAAAATTTTCATTTCTACACAATGCCAAAATAAAACGGCCCATTTGAGTTAAAAGATAAAGCCGCATTTCACCGTCAGACCAGAAGTGTTCAGGCCGTGATGTTTTTTTATTGAATCAGTCGTCCATATTACTCAACTGTATGCAGATTTAATAAGCCACAGATATTCACAATTCGTTGCGTAAGTGGTGACGATTTTCAACAAATAACTCATAAAAATAACATGGCCATAAACATTATAATAATTATCTACTTTCAATCTATGTGCTTTTCGGTTTATGGATTTATTTTTTATTTTGAAGCCCTTCTATAGATGTTTCATGTGTTGTTTAANTATTTTTTATTTTGAAGCCCTTCTATAGATGTTTCATGTGTTGTTTAATTCTCGACGTGTTATTGAATTTACGAGTCATTTCGACATTTCTTGTCTTTTTTTGCGTTCTGATGTACTAATAATAAGATTATTTTTAAGTAGCATTGTTTCCCATGACCTTCTTAAAAAAATTGGATTATTTTATTTTTAAAACCACTTGCCACCCCTACTCCACCCCCTCACACACCAACCACCACCCAATGTCAATAGTTGGTGAATACAATGTAAAATTATTTAAAAATTCCAAAAATTCAGCATTGTCTCCAACCAGTTATCACTGGAGAAAGACAACTAGTCTTCTAGACATTTACTGACATACTGTATCGGAGTAGAAGGCACAAAATGTATATTCATCGTCACATTTCACATTCCCCAAATTATCTCTCTATTGTATCCCGGGTCATTTCATTTCCGTTTACTGTGCAAAAAAGTGTACGAAATTTATTAACTTGATTACTGATGATGCTATTGTAGGTCAAGCGTTACCTCAATCAAACNTGCAAAAAAGTGTACGAAATTTATTAACTTGATTACTGATGATGCTATTGTAGGTCAAGCGTTACCTCAATCAAACTGCTATTGTCTTATTCTTGTCTGATGCTTCTACTAGAAACGCATGACAATGCAATTTCCAACTGTTGTTTTACAGCTTTCTACAAAAGACTAGCTGGTGATGAAACACATCTATAACATTGTCAACAATCGTTTAGTTCACTGTAAAANCAGCTTTCTACAAAAGACTAGCTGGTGATGAAACACATCTATAACATTGTCAACAATCGTTTAGTTCACTGTAAAAGTATATTACGCACATTTATAGAAAAAAGTAAAAGAAGAAAATTATTCGGTTCTGTTTGTAAATTCCTGTACACCATTTATCTGAATAAACGGTTCATTCCGCAAACATGTTACCATTTCATAGAAAAGTCCGTAAATATACAGCCCTTCCAATTACTGTTAATTAATTAATTTCTAAAACTATTTTTGCGTATTTTGAAAGGGCATTTTGAATAGTTCATGTTTTGGTCATAAAGTATTTATGTCACGACCAGAACAGGAGCGAAAACTGAACGTTAATAAAATATTTGGTGATCCAACACCATTACCGCTCAGACACATGTAGTACTTACATTAATCACAAAATGAAAATTACATACCCACATTTAAATAACGCTCAGGGATTTCCAATTTTACATCGTTTGAAAAGGGCCGGAGTTCTAGTTACGGTTGTAGATGGTTTTTACTAGCTTTAAGTATTTTAAAGTATTTGTTTACGTGGCATCTTTCAGCTTGTATCGATGAAGAATGCTACCGGTTTTCTCAGCGACATCCGAAATCAGGAGATGTTCCGTATTTTCTGAATACGTGGAGCATTTCCGTGTTAACCGATTACGGATCGTGCGTCCANCGAAATCAGGAGATGTTCCGTATTTTCTGAATACGTGGAGCATTTCCGTGTTAACCGATTACGGATCGTGCGTCCATATATTCACTGTATATTTCCGTAAATTTTTGTTTATTACAGTTCATTATCAAGTCATCATAGAAACTTTACGGGCCCGTTTACAATCTATCATATGAGAATTCGGTGCAAATTCGTAGCATGTCGAAATTTTAAATTTCAGTACATACGCATAAACATAATAATTACAAAAGTTTTTTTCAAATGAAGGGATTCAGTATTCTAAAGATCCTTGTTAAGTATAGCATTCAAGATGTTGTACTCGTGTAGGCAAAAGGTATGATAGGTGTTTACGGACATGTAATTTAGGATAATTTGGAAATCGAGCATCTTTTCAGATACCGTGTAGTCCTAAGGTCACTTTAACCATAAGGTTCTGTCGGCTCCAAATGTTTAGTGCATAACCATCTTCCTTAAGGCCCTATAAACTGTAAAGTACACAATAACGTAATCACAAACCATACAAAAATAATAAAAATTACTTGGATTGCCGGAATACCGTCTGGGGCGGCGAACAAAGGTGAAATCGTTTACGAAGTTGTGCGTAAGGCAGTTTCTGTTTATGTGAAGCTGCGAATAAGCGGGCGTAACCCTGAAGTGCCACTCATGTTGCGGAATTTGTAACCGTCAAGGTTTATCAGCTGATTGCCAAGTTTCAAGTTCCTTTGAACCCTTGCTAGGATCGAGGGGGGAGATTTCTCTGTCCATCAGCACAATCGGAGAGGCCCGGTGCGGCGTGGACCCCACAGGGGTATGGTGTTTGGGGNGTGCCATCAGGTGTAGAGTGGGCACACATGTGGTGTGGGATCAATACCACACACACGCACGCACATACAAACACAAACGCGTGGGCCCTCCTGCCCACCCCAGTCCGCCACAGACCGCTGGACAAACAACACCTGGGGATGCCGCGTACATAAAAACTAGATTTCGCCAGGGCGGGCGGCAGCTGCTCTGCGACCCCTACCCACTCCCTTGCCTGCCCATTGGCTGCCGGCGGGGGGTAGTTAACCCTTTCAACGCCGCGCCAGCCAGTCAGAGTGTGAGTGTCCCTGTGCTAACAGCGGGCTGCAACGTACGCCACTCCCGCTTAGGACTCGGCTCTTGGGAAGCTGCGCGCCTTGTGATGTTTACATCATTCTGTTGCGATAATCGACGGAAATTACCGGTCAACATTCAGATAACACGTCCGAGCAAAAAAGACAAAAATTTCGTGATAATGGTTTTAAAATAATCCCATTTTTAAAGCTTACCTGCACAGTTTTTCTTAACACGCTGGAGAAATGTACAGCCTTACGGACGTAGTTTAATCTGCAGGATTTTATCGCNCCTGCACAGTTTTTCTTAACACGCTGGAGAAATGTACAGCCTTACGGACGTAGTTTAATCTGCAGGATTTTATCGCATGTAATGAAGTCCCACTGTTACGTATATAATTCGCACAGTGCAGCAGGCCGACGGAATTACTAAACGCAATATTTCTAGTCGTAGTAAACTTTTCTCAAGCTTATTGTGTATTGATATTAATCACTCCGTACTTACTTTTTCTTCAGTCCTTGATAATTTTGAAAGACGTTGCAATGGCTGGAGCCTAGATGGTGAACGACTGAGCTGTATCTGAAAATTATTTGGCAACCAAATGTTAAGAGTGAGTGAGTAAAGAGATTTGGGCGACTCTTAACATCGAGGTCTTCAGAGGCGATGAGGGTGAAGCGAGGTGAGTATGGAGCACCGCCGGAATGCAGGAGTGGGGGAAGCGGGAAATCGCTGGGAAAACCCGTCGACCAGCGGCCTCGTCCAGCACGATTCACATGCGAAAATCCGGGAGCGACCCCGCCGGGAGGCGAGTAGTCTAACNCGACCAGCGGCCTCGTCCAGCACGATTCACATGCGAAAATCCGGGAGCGACCCCGCCGGGAGGCGAGTAGTCTAACCACTACGCCGCCGCGGCCCTTAACATTTCCGAAGTTTCACGAAGAGTTGTTCGTGATTGTGACTATAAAATTGCCGCTCATGCAGCAGTTAGTATATTCACACCATTTGAACATATTCTTTCAAACATCAAAAAGTAGCACAAGCCACCCGTAACAGTTGGCAANTTAGTATATTCACACCATTTGAACATATTCTTTCAAACATCAAAAAGTAGCACAAGCCACCCGTAACAGTTGGCAATAATAAAAACCCTCCAGCATTAGAAGAAACTGTAAAGTTCCACACATTTTCTTTAATAACATGTTAATACTCCATTAGTCTACTGAGATGTCACATAGGAGTGGTAAGATCGTAGACAGTAAATTTGTCCACTCGTGTTCAAATCCCGCTCCAAAAACAAAATTTTAAGAATTTTTATACGCTCTAGCTTATTAGGTTACTCGAGTATTTTCAATTCACTTACGTGGCCAAAATGAGTCTTCCTGACTTATAAACGTTATTCAAAACTGTTTTTCCAATCATTTGATACAGACATATAACATTAATTACTGGAATGTGATAGTGTAATGCTAATTATGCAAAAAACTTTATAAACACATTATTAGGAAAATAATTCATTTAAGTTCTGATAAAAATTTAAGCATAAAAAATATTATAACTTTTTTGGTATTCATATTTTGTTGTATCAGTTCGTTTAGACAACATTAAATAACATAATTATAGAAACGACACGAAACTAACGAAGCTTAAGAGCTTGGCAATGTAAAACTTTACAACCAGTACATGAGATTAAACGTATGTAGTCTTCTGAATTAAGCAAATACTAATGTTTTTCATTCCAGAAGTATGCTTTTCGGAAGTGAATATTCGTATACCGAAAGTATGCATAAAAATTACAGATGGATCACGGTAAAATATATTCACAGAAATACTAATACACGCTTGCTATAGTAGCCTATTCGTGTATATTATTTTGCAGTTACATAATTTTAAAAAGAAAATAATAAGCCCAATATTTTTAACTCATACTAACGAGCCTTCTGTTTACAAGTAAAGAATATCTGCTCTTTGATATTTTTATTATTATTTTTTTTCGTTTTATTTCAGTTATTTCAAAGGATTACACTTTACCGGAAATGGTGCAATATTACACGAATATTACGAGAATAATCGTGTAGGTAAATTGAGAGTTGGATAAATCGATTCTTTTAATAGATTCGAGTATAACGAACTTGTCTGGAATAACTGTATTATTGAGGGGAGCAACAGCAAACACAAACATATATAGAGAGGCTAAAGATAGGGGAAAGAGAGATGCACATAGCCAGGGGGGAAGACGAGCTGTGTTGTTTCTGTATCACTTTCTTACAAAAATAATACCATATATCGCTGTTTGGGAGGGAAGGAGGGTTAACATTGTCCATATACACTGAAGAGCAAAAAAACTGGTATAGGCTTGCGTATGCAAATAACAGAGGTATGGAACCAATCAGAGTANTATATACACTGAAGAGCAAAAAAACTGGTATAGGCTTGCGTATGCAAATAACAGAGGTATGGAACCAATCAGAGTAACGTGATGCGGTTGGCAGCTAGATCGCTTACTGCTGCTACAATGGCAGGTTATCAAGATTTAAGTGAGTTTGAATGTGGTGTTATAGTTGGCACACGAGATATGGGACATAGCATATCCGAGGTAGCGATAAAATTTGGATGTTCGCGTATGACCATTTCATGAATATCGGGAATCCNATTTACGATAATTTACTACGAGATACTCTCAAGTAACATCGATTTCGGTAACCAACTTGAGAATTAATCTACTATGTTTGTTCGTAAGTATAACCAGCAATATTCAAGACGTGAAAAAGTTTTACTGAAATTTCAACGCCATAAAAATAATTTTCGTGCCTGGAAACAGGCCTTCAGCTTTCTTCTTCTACAGCAATGTAAGAACGTGAAGGTGCCAGTCCAAAGGAAGGCAAATTTGTTTATCGATTCACAATTTGTGAGGAGAAATTTCCCTTTTAACCGAACACTGGTATATAAAGAACTTCAGTATTTCGTGGAAATTTAGATTTAAACCGTAACCCGTCCACCATGTTATAGTTATCATGTAAACAGATTAACAAATTTTGAAAAGACGGTGATTTATATTTTGAACGTGTGCCTTTGGTGTATTATGGAAATTTGCCATTTTTTCCTGGAAATTTTCCATTCATCGCCATGCAAAAGTGATGTCACCTATACGTAAAGCATTGTTACTGTATAGCTCACAATTTTGACCCTATTCTCTTCGTGCCATATCCTGGTAGGTAAATGTGTCTCTGATACAAATCTCAGTGCAATGTATACAAATTGTTCTCATTGTGGTTTCCTCGTGCTCTTATAATGGCACTTCAATACAATGCTGTCACCTGAATGCGTCATAATACACGGGAAGAGGCCACTGGACAAGTTGGAAGAGCAAGCCCGGGATTGCAAATTTCTGCTTCGCGCCGAACAATACTCTCTTCCAACAAGCGCGAGCCGCCTCGAATATAGGCCCAGGTGTATGATTCTTAGTCACTTTGTCGCGTATCGGGAGCCCAATTACTTGAGCAACGCTAGCCAGGGCTAGCGGAGTTTAAAATATCCTGATATAGACCGTTCACCGTTAACTTAGCACTCTTAAAATCAACCTTGGAAAAATGTCACTGCCCCTAACTGCGTGCATTTTTAACTAGAACGCTTATTGACTTACTTCCAGTAAAGTTGGTAATACGGAGGGAAAGTAGTTCCATGACTTAATGTTCAATTAAAAGTTTCAGGTATGTATGTGCCAATACTGAAATGATTTATTTTTCTTTCTATTTATTTTAATGCATATAAATGCAAGAATCAGAAAATTTGTAAAATATTTGCTCTTCTAGTAATTTCACAGTTACACTTGACCGACGCTTGAATAAAGTTATCAGTCCCACGGCAATGTTAATTGTTACGTATTGTGTAAGAATACACAATGCACATACAAGTAGAGCTTAAGCAGGACTTTCAAAAACGCTCAGTTTATCGTGGACATTTTTTAGACAGGTGACAAGTACACTTCGTGCCATGACAAATTCCACATCACCTATGGTTTCCACGGCGTAATTCGGCTCCCGATTAGAGAGCAAGTGAATGAGAATTGCGTCCTAGGTCACATAAAGTGCATCATCTCTTCTCTGCATGACGACGGCCGAGCAAGAAGGACCAGGTAGCCGTCAAGAAGCCTGATGTACCGACCACCACGCCAGCCAATTACGTCATCAGCCTTCGGCATCGACATAAGGGTCGGCTTCACCTCTTTTGCAGAAATTCTTCGTTTTCACGTCATAGTTTCGGATTCGTAGTAATTACTGATAATGTACGGTTATAGAAAATTTACAATTTACAAGTTGTTCGATATTTTTGTGCGTAATTTTAATTGTGTCTTATCAGCTTGTTACAAAAGTCAGGAACATATTTATATGTTATCAATAAGTTCCTGCCTTTTTGCAAGCAGGAAATAACACACAGTGAAAATTAGATACAGAAGTATTAAACAACTAGCAAGTTGTACATTTTCTGTAATCAAACGTTTCCAATAATACCTGTGAAACTGAAATTATGACATAAAAGCGAAGAATTTCTGCTTAANAAAAGTATTAAACAACTAGCAAGTTGTACTTTTTCTGTAATCAAACGTTTCCAATAATACCTGTGAAACTGAAATTATGACATAAAAGCGAAGAATTTCTGCTTAATAGATGGATCCGAGGCTTAATTTCGCCGTCTGCCTAGACCCCAAAACAGAGAGCAGTGGTCCCATCGTATGGTTGTCATTTAAAAATTGACTGTCCAATATTTTGAGCGGCATCTGCGTACCAATAGCATTTAAGAATGTTTCCAGTTCCTAATTGTAATTTCCAATTCTAACTAAAGTGAAAAATGACTGTTACAAGTGTTTCACAATAATTCTAAATATGAAACTTCCGGTACAGTGATATGCAGCACACCTTCGTTTTTATTATTTCACAGTAAAATTATTTGGCCATTACTGAAAGTTTTACAAGGCGAGTCGACGGTGCCTTGCGGGTAAAGGCGACCAGACATTCGATGCGAGTGCCTAGGTCACTCTCTTAGCGCTACCACGTTTCTAGGCCTCAGACAAGCAGGTGGGACACTTTATAAAAAACACATACCTAACTCTTTCAGACATATGCAATAATGTAATGTTAGGCGTTACCACGAGCAATTTTTTTTAGTTTGGAACTGTACTAGTATCAATGCAACTCTCTTTCATATGTTGAGACCAATAAAAATTAGAGTGTAAATGCTACTAGCAGCAGTTGTTGATGCGACTACGGAATGTAGTCTAAACTACGAATGATATCCCCCACAGAGTAACGGATTACACTCAGTCGATGCCGTTTTATGCTGTGTACAGTTTACTTTAATAACTCCGCTTCTTGTGTATCGTCCAGTATACAGGTTTTTTTTAAAGATGGGCTCTGATTACGGGATGTGTACGTAATACACTGAAGAGCCAAAAAACCTGGTGCACCTGCCTAATATCGTGTAGGGCGCCCCGAGCCGCAGAAGTGCCGCAAGACGACGTGGCATGGAGTCGACTAATGTCTGAAGGTATGCACGAGGCAATTCACACCATCAATCCTGCAGGGCAGTCCACAAATCCAATCTGCGCCAATTTGAGAAAGGGTTGCAGGTCTGTCACGTTTAATGAATCTCGTCAGTCGTCGTTTGTCCCGTACGTTCACGATCTTTTTCCGGCCGCAGCGATGATGAAGATGTAATGTTTTACCGGATTCCCGATATTCACGTTACACTCGTGAAATGGTCGTACGCGACCATCCAAATGTTATCGCTACCTCGGAGATGCTATGTCTCATCTCTCGTACGCCGACTATAACACCACGTTCAAACTCACTTAAATCTTGACAACCTGCCATTGTAGCAGCAGTAACCGATCTAGCTGCCAACCGCATCGCGTTACTGTGATTGGTTCCATGCCTCTGTTATTTGCGTACGCACGCCTATACCAGTTTTTTTGGCTCTTCAGTGTATATGAGGTAAAGTCATTGAGAAACATATAGCTGATGTTGCTTCCTATCTGCGGAATCGCCACACAATGATAGGGGGACGTTGTATGCATGCCGGACCAATTCCCTGACCCGCCAAATCGCCTCGTCTAAATCTCATCCGTTTCTACTTTTGGGGTCAAGTGAAAGCCCTCCTTTTGCCACTTTTGATATCCTACCGCAACGCATTGCGGACTCATTTGAACACATTTGCACCAACAATGACGTATTTGTAAGAGTGCGATCATCCATTTAAAGATGTCTGCAGGGCTTTGTTGACGCCCATGATGCACACTTTCAACACCCTTTAGCACGTCACACATTGGGCAGTGTACCTGGCATGCACATTCCGCCCGCTGTATGAATGCCCCCTAGCTTTGGGGGGCGATTACACAGAGGAGCTTCGCATGTGGAAATCGTGTCGGACGATGCCGCTGCTCGATGGGTTTTCTCTGGGATCTCCTGTTTCCCCCGCCATTACATTCCGGCGCTGCTACGTACTCTCCTCGCTTCACCCTCATCGGCTCTCAAGACCTCGATGTTAAGAACCGTCCAAATATCTTCAATCTTCACTCACGCAGAGGAAAGGTAAATCGGTCATATGTTTGTTAATGTTTCTTACTTAGTATATTACGTACTACAAATCCTGCAAGCAGAGGCAATCTTTTTTTGTAACAAGTTGTATGGACCACCATGGCGGAAATAGTAAACACGAACACGTTTCTTAATTAACTAATATCTTCTTTCTCTCAACTGTGCCATTTTAGTTTTAATTTTATATCAGAAATTAAAATAATANGATTACATTTCCGTGTAATTTATAACAATTTGCAGACGCTTATCAGTATATTTTATTAATGTACGAGTATCTGGGGAAGTTCATACACAGGATCTACATACACGGGCATTTAGCTTGTATGAGAATGCAAAACTACTTGAAAAAGAAAAACAAACCTCAGTATCATCGACTNTCTCCTCGCTTCACCCTCATCGGCTCTCAAGACCTCGATGTTAAGAACCGTCCAAATATCTTCAATCTTCACTCACGCAGAGGAAAGGTAAATCGGTCATATGTTTGTTAATGTTTCTTACTTAGTATATTACGTACTACAAATCCTGCAAGCAGAGGCAATCTTTTTTTGTAACAAGTTGTATGGACCACCATGGCGGAAATAGTAAACACGAACACGTTTCTTAATTAACTAATATCTTCTTTCTCTCAACTGTGCCATTTTAGTTTTAATTTTATATCAGAAATTAAAATAATAATGAGACAAGGAACAATATATCTTTGATAATTTTTATTCACTAAGACTTTTGCTCGAACGTCTAAAGNAAAATAATAATGAGACAAGGAACAATATATCTTTGATAATTTTTATTCACTAAGACTTTTGCTCGAACGTCTAAAGCTTACATTTCCATGTAATTTATAACAATTTGCAGACGCTTATCAGTATATTTTATTAATGTACGAGTATCTGGGGAAGTTCATACACGGGCATTTAGCTTGTATGAGAATGCAAAACTACTTGAAAAAGAAAAACAAACCTCAGTATCATCGACTNACATACACGGGCATTTAGCTTGTATGAGAATGCAAAACTACTTGAAAAAGAAAAACAAACCTCAGTATCATCGACTGGGATTGAACCAACAACCTATCTAAAGACATATACAAAGTTCGCGTTATCTTTCTGGCACAAGTTACATTTTGAGCACGTGTAAGTTCGCGCTACGTTTGTCATCGGGCCATACTTCATTTGAACACGGTTTGAGTAACTTTGCGCCAATGAATACGCACTTATTCATAATGGTGTGTCCGTATTGCATGCAGTTTTGTCAGAAGGAGAGTGACTTCACAGCCAGACACTAGCCAATGAACCAACGACACCGCCTCTAGTATTCACACGGATGTGAAGTCTAGCGTGATGACAAAATACAACAAGAATTTTTCTGGGACCTACATAACGAACGTGAGTCGTACGTACCACAGCATGTCCAGATACACCAGGTTTCCCCCAAATCCGTATGCTGGTTGAGGGAACCACTTATCCAAAATTATTTCGTTATAATTATTTTCGAAAACGACAGTGAAAGTGGCTGATATCTTGGTCCAATTGTATTTTTCATCGCACCGACGTTAATGGCCCGCCGTTTTTCGGTCACAGCTGTACGTGTCCACCATAACTAGTCGCCTGTCTTGAGCTATGGACGTTCATCGAGCGATGTCAAATTGGCATCCCCTCTGGGTATTCTGAGTTAACTCCTCGCGCACGTCAATATCACACGTACTCGCCATCAGTAAACGGTAATGGCTTCTCGTTGCTTAGTTGGCTAGCTATCTCTCATCCCCTACCATTCACAACCGGACCAGACGTAGATAGCGTCAAGGGTGCATATGCAACCTTCGAACATAAAAAATATATANCCTACCATTCACAACCGGACCAGACGTAGATAGCGTCAAGGGTGCATATGCAACCTTCGAACATAAAAAATATATAGAAATACCGACTGAATTAGTTGGAAGGTGGCGCATCACAGTGCATATTTTCCCTTGTTGCTAACTTATGTGAATAATGACGTTTGCAGGAAAACATGAAGAGAGAATAGAATTGATATATAAACATATATATACAGTATATGTGTTCCCGTATGCTAAAGTGATTATTTTTGAAAATTGTTTCTTTTCATATTGGNCAAACATATATATACAGTATATGTGTTCCCGTATGCTAAAGTGATTATTTTTGAAAATTGTTTCTTTTCATATTGGTTAAAATTTTGGGCACATGCCGTAAATATTGTTATGCTTCCGGGAGAGCTTTCTCGCGAGTAATGCTACTGCGTTATCTGACACTCGCCGTACAGAAAGACAATAAAGTGAGAACAATAGCGGGGTTTAGATCGCATTCGGGGAGACTCAACCCAATAGCAACACGTACAATATAGACAACGTACTTGTCACGACATATAGGGGCCCTGCGGCAAATGAGCAATGGTATTATGGAAGGCAAGCTATTCATTATGGTATAAGCTATTCACGGTAAAGTGAGCTCCTTTTGAAGCCCTCTAATTTGGCATAATAGTTAATAAATATATTTTATTGTTGACTTAAACGTTAAACTTCAAATCCGGTGAATACATACACTGTGTTAATTACTTATAATGTAATACTATTTTAAAACAGTGGTGGAAGGATAAAACAAATGGCTGATATGAAAAAAGTAACTAGGGCCTTAAAAGCGCTCACTTTACCGTGAACAGCGTATAAGTAATTCTTAACGTCTCACTGATTGCAGGGTCTTTAAGCCCCTGTAACACTATCAGATTTTCTCCTTCAAATGCATTTGACAGTAAAATTTAGAGGTGAGATACGGCCATTAAATATACTATTTCCGTCCCACAAAGTTTGTCAAATAATCTTGGTTATGTTTGAAAATCTGTCACACTGTCAACGTTTTTGATTTGAACAGGCGGGATACCACTATTAAAGCATTTTTTTTACGTAATTTGATTTCTAAATAAAATCGTATTTTTTTNATTTGAACAGGCGGGATACCACTATTAAAGCATTTTTTTTACGTAATTTGATTTCTAAATAAAATCGTATTTTTTTTCCCCCTAAATATTTGCTGCGCGTTTATTGCATTTGATTTTTTCCTTTTATTGTTTAGTGTACTCTTCCAGCAGCATTTATTCTCAGAAAGTTATTGTATAAATTAACTATCTCCACAAACATAGCTCGCGTCTAGTTGATGGTAACCATTTTAAAGTTCTGTGGGGTCGGAAATAACTGTTTTTGATGTGCATGGTTCTGATTGTCTAAACTTGTCAAACNACCATTTTAAAGTTCTGTGGGGTCGGAAATAACTGTTTTTGATGTGCATGGTTCTGATTGTCTAAACTTGTCAAACATTAAAGAAATGCCATAAGATTTTATTCAGGAACTTAACATAAAAATATCACAGATTTTATTCAGGAAAGATACTTTCTGCCATTTGCACGAAGTAATTTCGTACTGGGAATCGAACTTAGATCCTATCGAACCTGAGGGTTAGAAGGCTACACAGCGACGACTTGCTCTGTTTGAGCCATTCAGCTTGTAAGTTTGGAAAAGGGATCTTCTGTCGAAAAAAACGACACTCTAAATTTAGTAACATGATCGTCGTAACAAGTATCAAATAGCAGACCAATTCGTAACCATCACAAAAGTGGCTGTTTTACTATATGTTGGCCTTTTAATTTGAATTTATTGAAATTGGCTCAAAAACGTGGCGTGGAAACAATTTTGTTCACGAAAAAATAGTATTTTGAGAATCATTTGGTAATTGGAAAATTTTCTTCATTAATTTAATACCATGTATGTTCCGTTAACAATTATCTTACACGTGTTTTTTTCGTTTCAAAACATAAAATGAATAATTAATTTAGATGTAATTTTAAGTGCTCTAAATTGGTTGCATTTCTTTATCACGTTATGGCGTTTATTTTGAATGTTTATATATTTTCATAAACATGCTTGGTTATGTGTGGACAAAATCCGTGCTGTAAATTACTTATTAATCCATACACCGGTTCTGTGTTTGAACTATTTTCGTTAAGAAATTTAATGTAAACATTTAATTTCTTGGTTGCAATGTGTAACGCCTCTAATAATCGCTACTTATTCCTGGCACAGCTACCTCAGTTTATTTTTGCAACGTGTCTGCTAACGTAATATTTATTAGTTTTATTTATTATTTGTTTTAACCTCAGATAACGTATTCTTATGTAATAATATTTTTAAGTCTTTCTGTTTTCGGTCACAAAGTTATTTTTATGTGTTCCGCTTTGCATACAGGAATTTGATTGGTTGCTACGATAACACAATACGTATGTGAAAAATATGATGTAGCCATCTCGTGATTGGCGCAATGTTTGAAGGCCTCATTTAATTATGCAGTTTTTAAGGTTTTTACCCATGTTGGTTTTTTCGTCGGGCAGGTGATGACCTATTGGGTCATCGGCCTGAGTAATATTTTATTTTTCTGGTTAATTGGCCGTGTCCCGTTCAGAAATTTACATTGCCAATAGGGCGAAGACACGGGACATCCGAAGAAGAATATTTTTAGGTCTGCGCCCGCTACCTACTCGGATTATTTTAAAGCCAAGTTTAAGCTTCCGCGATTGCATGTGGTACCGCAAAGACTCTAGTGATGTACCTAANCTCGGATTATTTTAAAGCCAAGTTTAAGCTTCCGCGATTGCATGTGGTACCGCAAAGACTCTAGTGATGTACCTAAGGCTCGAAAGCCTAGTGAGGGAAGACTAAGCCCACGACCAGAGTAACCAGCTACAGAAGATTTCAAGAGTTGCTGCAGTAATCAAGATTTATGTTAAGTTAAGTATGATAAATTTTCGACACAGACACTACACCGGTAAAATAATTAATGATTTTTTTTTTTAATTACTCTGNCTCGGATTATTTTAAAGCCAAGTTTAAGCTTCCGCGATTGCATGTGGTACCGCAAAGACTCTAGTGATGTACCTAACGCTCGAAAGCCTAGTGAGGGAAGACTAAGCCCACGACCAGAGTAACCAGCTACAGAAGATTTCAAGAGTTGCTGCAGTAATCAAGATTTATGTTAAGTTAAGTATGATAAATTTTCGACACAAACACTACACCGGTAAAATAATTAATGATTTTTTTTTAATTGCTCTGGCTTACGTTACGCCATCTTGGATTGTCAGTTGCTCTACCTACATGCCTACGGAGCCCCGAATTGAGTTCTCATGTTCACCTAACTTAGTTGGGAGAAAATTATTTATTAAGTTAATTGACATATTTTTGAAATAATTCGAAGGAACCGAAGAGACTATATTACGTTTTTAATTGCAAATAAGAGATACGTACGAGGGGGGTACACTCATAGTTACGGCCACACAAAGCAAAGTAAATTTTGAAAATAAAAAGAGCTGCTTCGTGAGACTTAGTATTTGCACAGATATTCCTTTAATTGATAATGCTTCAACCAAAATGTTAATTTTTCAACTAAATCACATTTATTTGCACTCACGTGTCTGTAAGTATTCTTTTGATCAGTAGCTAGTAGTAGTTTTGATTTGTGTCTTCCTAGTGCCTCTTGTATGTTGTTGGTAGCCTGCGGAGGTTTGCTGTTGCAAGTGTTCCAGAGCTACAATTATCTTTGATAAGATACAGGTCTGAATTAAGATCAATCTGGGGTGTTTCCTTGTGTACGTTACGTTGCTTTCTGTCTGTCGAATATACTTCACAAAGGATAGAAACGAATGGCCAACAATGTTAATATATATATATTTATTAAAATATGTTCATCACAATTTAAAAAAAAATGTATATTAATTTTACTTTTGTGGTTTATGGTCACCAGGATGTCAAGTTCCAACTGACAAACATCCAACATGCCCGCCTCCATAGTTAACATGGCCAACGTCCAACTGTAATGAGAGAACACAATTACGTTTTTATTTTAGAGCCATGTTCAGTTTGTTTATTAAGGAGTGACGTTAAAAGATGAAGCGAGAATTGAAACAAAAAATATTACAAAAACATTACTTAAGGCACAATCATCGGTGAAGAATCCACTCTTATTTGCATCTTTATAACATTACCATATATATATGCTATGTCAGGAAAATCAACTTTTGCAAGAAAGTGCTTAATTTAGTTACTTATATATATATATATATATACATATAAATATAAATATAATTGACAGCTTACTAGGAAGAAGTATATCTGGTCTTATTTGATTTTAATATTATGTGCAGTTTGCAAATTTCATCAAAATGAAAATAAGGCCCAGTGAAAACGATTGAAAATATAATAAAACATCCTTAGGCCTTAACTTCATGAGAATATTTTAATAATAAAACACCACAAGAAAAAATATTCAATTATTTTTAAAACTGCAGCACAAAAACCATATATATGTGAAGGAAAAAAGTAAAATAAAGCAATTAGCGATTTACTATGGAAACAAGACGCTACGCACTGCTACATGAAACTCTCTTCAATTGATGTAAGCACCGAAATCTTGAGTACTTTACTAAAATCATAATTATACGTAAAACTGCGGCAAGATAAAATTTAAGACATTTATAATTGGCGGAAGATGAAAAATGTGTAAACATTTTTAAATATCTAAAAAATTCTCTCGAGATTGCGCATTCAGACGATACGCTTGTTTCAGAAGCAGGACAGGGATGCAAAACAAAGGAGTCTAACGAATCGTCCTAATGCATAGGCTTGTTGATTTTTTTTTAAGTTGAAGTTTTTTAATTACCATAGTTTTTACTCAGATTTTCACAGAATGAAATAACTGTTTTCAATTACCATGAGAGTTTACATTAAACATATAAAATAAGTTAAGACATAGGCTTAATTCGTCTAATATTTTTACAAACGTAGTGAATAATACACTATGTAAGTCAATTTTATACTATGAAAGAGGTAAAAATATATATGATCATTTAACTAAGGTACCTGGCTCTATTACAGACACCTTAACGTTTGATATCTCATCAAATTCTGGTATTTAAAGAAAAAAGTTCGAAAAAAATCACAGGCATTCTATAATGTGTTGTAATAGGAAATGCATGTCTGAAAATGTTCGGGATTTCGTGTACAAGGAGCAATGAAGCTTTTACAGACAGTTATCATTATGTCGAGTCAAGGACCACGTGTTCCTGTATCTCACAGTACAGTGCCATAGTTTAATTTTTATTTCATATAAATTTGAACACTTTATTTTAAGTTATGATTCCTGCCTAGATGTTAAAAATAAAACATTTTAAAAAAAGTATTTTTTTTTCCTTATTTTATTTGTATTGTAGAAATTGGTTCCGTCCACAAAGTTTAGGTGTGTCAGGTCTAGGACCGGAGTTGAACGTATTAAGCTTAGAAAATTGAAGGTGCATCCCTCATGCAAATGAAGTTGACGGATTTAAGACCGCCATCATTACACTGTAATTTTAAAATATATAGTAATGCATTTTCACAAACATAAATTTTTATCTATTAGCCACTTTCCTGTTTACAAAACTCTTATTTAAATTTTTACAGTATAGGTTGTCACTTAAAATGTAATAAATTTTTCTATTCAAGATCCTTAAAAGCAATCAATTTATGTTACAAAGATTAAAAACAATTAAGCAAAGTTCACTGTTAGGCTGCGAAAGGGAACAAAATATATGATAATGACATAAAATCTTTAACATTTAACTTAAACGAAAAAACATTTGCATTAAAAGTTTTTTGGAAATATAAAGACGTAATCTGTCACAATAAATCAGTATAAATGTGTTACCAACCTAAAGAAACTAACACGATGTAACGCGGGCAGTGGGTGTTTTTAAGTTATTCTCTGCATTCAGAACATGTATATAAAAGTGCATCATACTTTTGTTTCGGCGTAATACAACCACACTTTGTGTGTACACATCGCACACATTCTTGACACAATATAATTTCGTCTTGAAGCAAAACCAGGAGTCTTCTTGAATTCCTTGTTGCAAACTGGTGACACTTGATACTTGTAGTAATTGATTTGTTCCTTTCTCATTCCTTGATTATTTTTTTTAATTTGCGGTTTGGTTACTTCCCCTTTACTACCATCAGTTCTCAAGACCTCGATGTAAAGAGCCGCCAAAATCTCTTCACTCACTTTTTTTCATTTGGATCACAGTTATTAAGCGACGCCCTGGAAGAAATTAAGTCAGTAAATAACCTGCAAAAAAAAAAAAAAAAAGAGAAACTACTCCCGTGCTTCCTAGTCTGGGGTAAAACTGGAGCATCAGCCAATGAACAACTGGCTGAAGCTCGAGTACACAAAGTATACGTTGTTCACACTTAACTAATCACTTTTTAAATAAACCTTTGACAAATCTCACTGTCTCTACTTGCGTATGTTTTAACGGGCACGCTCACTTGCATGCGCCCAGTAAGTTGGTAACAACGAAAGGAAACTAGTTGCGTGTCTTAGCGTCGAATTAAAAGCGTTAGGTGTGAACACTGAAACGACTATATTTTGCATGGGTTTTTTTTTTAGTATATAAGTTTGAGAATGAGCAATGTTGTAAAATGTTTACTTTGCTGATTATTTCACAGTTTCGCTTTGCCGACGCATGAATATAGTGATCAGGTTCATGTAAATGTTACTTTCATATATGGTGGAACGAATACACAACCTGCAATCAAGTAAATCTTAGGGTCATCGAGAAATTCATCATTTCATATTTTTACAATATGCTTTTCAGCTTGTATATATTATGTAGAAGTACTATTTCCTCGTATTAAAAAAATTTAAGCGGCATGTTTTTTACACGATGGCCAGTCAAAATCATAATTTTAGTGTTCTCAGGACGTACAAAAACTAACACTAACGCTTACTGAAATTAGATAATTAACCTTGAAATGAGATACCGTAAGTTACTTAGGGACCTTCAAAATAACGCTATGAAATGTTTTTGCAATTTTTAAAAATTGCTTATTATAAGGAAATTGTTGTATTTTTTTGATTTGTAACATTTTATAATATTTTAAAACAAGTTTTTCTAAGCATACCTTTAAATGAATTAATTGGTGACCTTTCAGTCACACTTGTTAGATTTCCTGTGAATAATTTCGTTTATTTTATTTTTACGTCAATAATAAAATTCTGATTTTCACATGCAATGATGTGAAAAATAAGCGATCATTTTATTTTATTTTCTGAAAGAGTACTTACAAGTATTATCTGCCAGGTGTACGGTGTTTCGTACCAGTATAAAAAATGAATATTCTGGTGAACTGCGCCGTTAAGGCTCCCGTCAACATGGTGATTGAACTGCGTTGTAAAGTTTTTTTTTTAACTACACGTTTTTCCTTGAAACTATTAAACGTGCGTCCAATGTGCTGGTCTACAAAACAAACACACATTTCAGACGAGGGCTGTTGGGTACTTTCAAAATGCCACGCACGTTAGAAACACCATTTCAGAGTACATCAAAATGCCCGAAAAACTGTTTATTTCAAATCGCTGTATCTCAAAATATACGCATCAGATACTTACAAAACTACTTTACAAAACTACTCAAGGCCCGTGCACTGAAACCTCCTACAGACTTCCCACAAATAAAATAATAGGGCCACCGCTGGAAGTCCAATACGTACACGCAGCGCGACTAAAACACTAGGTGGGGCCGCGGTGCTGTAGTGGTTACACTACTCGCCTCCCACCAAGGCGAACCGGGTTCGATTCCCAACGGGGTCGCCCCTGGACTTTCTCATTTGAAATCGTGCCGGACGATGCCGCTGGTCGGTGGGTTTTCTCGGGGATCCCCCGTTACATTCCGGCGCTAATCCGTACTCATATCGCTTCACTCACTAAAACACTGCATGCCAGTTTAGAGTCTTGCGCTTAGCAGCGTTGACGTTCTTGGTGAGCGTGTCGGTGTCGCCCTTATCGTCCCCGCGCTTCACGGCCTCAAACGCGGAGAAAAGCCCTAGGTAGGCGGGAGCCTTAAGCAGAGTTTTGAAAAGTGCTCAGTTTAGCGTGGACGGCTCATGCCGTGAAGTGTGGCTTGTTGCCAAATGAATCCGCGAGATTCCCGGTTTCTCTATAGGCAGCAGCCAGGCGCTGCCGTGGCCCACAGTTCGCTGGCCATTGTCGTTCCCGCGCGCCCACGCGGAGCAACCAGCGGTGACGTCACACCGCAGGAGGGCGGGGCATGAGCGCCCCTGCGTGCCCCGAGCCACCATTATTTATGCCCCGCATGCCGCCGGCGAGCGCGACTATGCCCGCTGTCGGCTGCCAAATGCGCTGACAGGGCAGCGCCCGGCTTCAGCCATCATCAGTCAGGCGGATGACGGCCGAGTCACTGCGGCCCGAAACGGGGAATTATTCACACACACACACACACACATCGCTGGTCTCTGTACGGACCATTATTTGCATTGTTCGTTGACGTGGATGACTTCAATTGCTGAAATAATAACAACATTGTCATTCGAGAACGGGAGTTTCAGTACATCTCAGAATATTCCCAAAATTCATATCAAGGCTACCGACAGATTATAGTCTATTTGCGGTTTATTCAGTATTTCTGAATCAAAATATTGAAAAATCATCCTATGTATTCTGCGTTTGGTTGTTTCTTTAATATGTCATGTATCACATACTTTATACACTTGTGTTAACACAAAAATAACTTATTTTTGGTTTAACTGAACTTTTTCTTGCATTTTATCTATAAATTATAATATTTCATTGTAACTAATATAAATAAAACCAGGGAGAAATTAGGTGAGTTGGTAATGTCCAGTAAGAAAAAGTTATTATGNTCATTGTAACTAATATAAATAAAACCAGGGAGAAATTAGGTGAGTTGGTAATGTCCAGTAAGAAAAAGTTATTATGCAAAACATGATTACACTCAGTGCGCACGATTGCGGTGCTTTGTCCCTTTGGTGTAATTTTGTAGACTGTATTAAGCTTTAATTGCCTAAGGCGGAGGAATATCCTGGAAGTAGANTCATTGTAACTAATATAAATAAAACCAGGGAGAAATTAGGTGAGTTGGTAATGTCCAGTAAGAAAAAGTTATTATGAAAAACATGATTACACTCAGTGCGCACGATTGCGGTGCGTTGTCCCTTTGGTGTAATTTTGTAGACTGTATTAAGCTTTAATTGCCTAAGGCGGAGGAATATCCTGGAAGTAGAACTTAAGCAGGGTTTCAGAAAAGTTGGAAGTAACCGCGAACGGAGTATAACAAAGTATATAACGTTGTGAAATTACAAAAGTTTGGAAGAGACAGTCAAATGTTCCCAGGAGCAGTACCTACTTTCTGAAAAACAAGACCACCACATAGATTATTAGAAGTAGTTTCAGTATCATGTCACTAACCGAGGAAATTAGTGTCGAGACAATTTCAATTTTGCAGATGCGCTTCAACATTCCCTATAACCCATATTTTTGAATTAACTTCCGTAATCACGAACATTTTACCCTACATTGATTCAGATAATCAAAACATTTTTTTTTTACAAATGCTTCAACGCATTACTCTTTTTTCATTTTTAACAACAGACGTTCTCTTTTACTTTGCATGGCATAAAATACGAGTATTCTGTCTTGAAACATAGTCACAAAGTTTGAATACCATTTCGGTATTGCTGTAATTAAAGCTGGGTTTATATTTTACACTTTTTTTTCATTTTTTTCTTTACCCATTAACAAAATATGTTTAAAACTTGGCATTCAACATTTTTTAGCGACGCTTACCATTCGTCNATTTCGGTATTGCTGTAATTAAAGCTGGGTTTATATTTTACACTTTTTTTTTCTTTTTTTTCTTTACCCATTAACAAAATATGTTTAAAACTTGGCATTCAACATTTTTTAGCGACGCTTACCATTCGTCATAAACAAAAACGCGTTTCGGGTAGTAACCCTACTACGACCACTGTGCTCATAACATTTGAAGTAAACTGCGAACGCGAGTGCAGGGAACTGCACCTAATCTCGTGAACTATCAACTGGTTATCAAGCAAGTAGATACGCGAGGTTAAAACCAGCTGCTAAAAAATTCCAACTTCCGCGAAATTATTATTTTCTCAACACTCGTAATTAAGCCTACTTGAGAAATTAATTCCGGGAAAATAATTCAAAGTGGGTATTCTGCCGGGTAAATAAAATTCTATATCTCATGTTCTAACCTGCCGAATTTTCTCTTAAACAAATTAGTTAATTGCAAAAAAAAATATCCCAAAAGCTTACACTATTGCTGGGATAAGTAATGTACGATTTTTTCTTTAATACAGAAGTCTGTTGGGGAACAATGCGTAACTCTACATTACGTCGCTCGTAATGTTTGACTCCATGTGTTAATGCAAAAAGGGGCGACTATGAACGACACTGTAAAAAAGGCTTCAGTAAACGTCCTAAAAAGGTGTGGAAGATTTTAAACTATAAAGCGTATGAGAAATTTGCAACATTTAATTCTGCAAATATAGGAATTATATGCACACTATGGGAAATTTGCTACATATTAAGCTGCAAAAGATGATTGCTACTATTTAAAGGTGGGAAATACACTTCGCATTTGACGCTTTCCTAAACAATTGTAGGAAAGTTACACTGAATGTATATAGTAGAAAGGGTGTGGGGAGGGGGTACCCCATCATTCTTGCTTCCTCAATACACGTATACAACAATGTGGTAAATTTGCGAAAAATTTCTTAGAACGGACATTCTCTGTCTAGTACCATCACCTACTGAGCCCAAAATTGCACAACTATACATGTTTGCAACATCGTAACGCCGAAGCATCTTGAATAGCCACATAAAAACCCGAATCATTGGAAAACAGGAAGTTTGTAGACAGTTGCTGCGCATGCGCAAGGCGCGCCCCAAGAACAGCCGATTCCACATACATACTACTTCTTTCCGCGGACGTCCAAAGTCGCCATATGTGGTGATCGAAGAGGGAAAATGGGATAGAGTGCGCGTCCGAGGTGCTCAGTAGCCACACTCCGTGTTCTAACACTGCACTGCCTTTTTGCCAAAACGGATGTCATAAACGGCTTGGATAGGTTTTCATGTTAGAACGTTGTTTATGTAGACAAGTAATTTGCACTGTTTGTATACTTCCACTTATCAATTTCTATGCTATTAGATTACATTAAAATCGGCAAAAGGATTTTATTCATATAAAACGCTTATCATTAAAAAAAATGCATATAAACGAAAACATTTTGCTGACAGTTACTTACAACTTTTCTGAAGCCCTGCTAAAGTTATACTTCTTGAGTATGCCTCCACCTTGTGCAAACAAAACTTATCCCAGTCTACAAAATTTCACCAAAGGGATAATGCACCGCATTCCTGCACGCTCATTTGAAAACATTTTGTATGAAAACTATTTATTATGAGGCATTGCCAACATACCTATTTTCTCAGTGTTTCTATCCATATTAATTACCAATTAAATATTATGATATATATGATATAAGTAAAAGTTCAATTTAACCAAAAGTAGAATACTTTTATGTTAAAACAAGTATTACAAGCTTGTGATGCATTGCATATTTGGTAAACAATCAAGAACGTCACACACAGGATGATTTTTCAAAGGTTTGATTCAAAAACTGTGAAGAAACCGCGAGTCGACTGTAGCTGAGATGGCCTGGCTCAGAAGGTTCTTCGCACCTAGTGCCGCACCACTAGAGGTGATTCAGAGAAAATTCGAGCAATGGCTCCCAGGTCATCGTCTCTTCCAGCAGGAGGAGGTGACGCCAGTCCCCCGAACGATAAGCAGGCACATGTGGCGGGAACCGGTGACGTCATCTTGAGGAGGAGTGACCACTGTGCTCGCCGTGGGGAAGGGGGTGAGTGAAGAGATTTGGGCTGCTCTTAACATCGAGGTCTTGAGAGCTGATGATAGTGAAGCGAGGTGAGTATGGAGCAGCGCCGGAATGAAAGTGCGGAGGAAACGGGGAGATCCCCGAGAAAACACGCCGACCAGCGGCATCATCCGGCACGGTTCCCACATGCGAAAATCCGGGAGCGACCCCGCCGAGAATCGAACCCGGTTCGCCTTGGTGGGAGGCAAGTAGTCTTACCACTACACCACCGTGGCCCCGCCTCTAGGAAGGGTAAGGGTAGGGAGGCGAAGCGGCTGCACGTAGCCGTACGAATAATTACTTCGCTGACTGAAGTGCCAGCAATATGAGGTCATAGACAAATCTTTGACAACCTTCTTCGGTGGATTATCAAATCTTCGGAAAAGCATAATTTATTCTCGCACTTAATTCGAATGTCAGATATGGGACCTACATAGCAACCACAACAACCGAACTTAAGACGGCAAATGTGAATGTTTATAAACTTCAAGACATTAGTCTTTTACGCACTACAACCATCTGATCGAAAAAAAAAAAANGGCAAATGTGAATGTTTATAAACTTCAAGACATTAGTCTTTTACGCACTACAACCATCTGATCGAAAAAAAAAAAACGGTAGTTCGTATATATACACACAAAAAATATTTCATTACAGATTCTTTTCAGGTAGGCAGCCATCTTTCACAGCAGCGTGAGATCACCTTTACAGTTCTGAGGGCCTTGAAACATGTTCTTTATAATTTCTGTAGGAAAATTGATGCTCATTTAAGGTTGAGATTTTAATGCGAAAGAGTCGCAGCGTTTCAACAAGGTTGCCTGAACCATGTCTGCAAATTGGTCGTAGGTATACTTTAAAAATAACAATATTTAAAATGAAGAGCTCAGCAAACAAACGGAATGATGATCGTTAAAAATTTAAAATTACGAATTTAAAAATACAGTTTATTATAGAAGCAGGACAAGAAGACAGTAGTTAGTTAGCAAGCAAAACGACATATTATTTGAGTCATATGTCAGTTTATATCTAATGAGTCTTTCCACTATTACTACAAGGTGTTACCCGTGATGCTTCTTAGGCATTGGGATAAAACGAAACCTCCCACCTGCAGATAAAATATATTGGATACGAGATTTAACGGCAAACGTAATTTGTCAATCAAACCTAACACTTTTCTATTTGATAATCATTAATGATTGACTAATAAATAAGGCTGAAACACATTTTTTTTAATGTTACTAAGTGTGCTACTAGTCCCTTAATTTTACTAAGAAACTTACCTTGGTTGTTAAATAGGAAACCGTTTTTCTACTGCAATGGCTCAATTGGAGCTGAAATACTTTTTTTTTNAACTTACCTTGGTTGTTAAATAGGAAACCGTTTTTCTACTGCAATGGCTCAATTGGAGCTGAAATACTTTTTTTTTCCGAGTTCTATTATGCACGTCGTGTGAAAGGTGAAACATTTACTTCTAAAAGAAAAATGTTTCTGCANTTTTTTTTTCCGAGTTCTATTATGCACGTCGTGTGAAAGGTGAAACATTTACTTCTAAAAGAAAAATGTTTCTGCAATCTTCTTAAGTGCGCCTGGTTATGAAGTTTTTCTCGCATAACATTAATGCACTTAAAAAGCAACAGCAGCTTGTATTCGTTTAAAATACGGGGTGAAAATCCTAACCGGCATTATGTATCTACGTGATTTGCCTAAATATCACAGTTATTAGTACTACACGTAGTTCCGACGCCAGTATCTATTTGCGAGCTGCCTAAAGTGATAACCGTTGAGAGGTAAAATAGAGTTTTGCCCTCTGGGTCCGCTAAACGGCCACGTAATGGAGATTTATAAAGTGGAAATACCTTGGACGACAGCTTCGATCCTGCCATCCCGAAAACAGATAGGAACGCAGTTTACAAGGATATTGCCGATGCCCCTTCATACGCTCCTTATAGCAGACAGCATTCTTAAACTGGAAGAGCCAGAAAAAAAAAGTCTCAGAAAACGTCTGATATACAAGACTCTTGATATAGAGTCATGCCGGTGCTATGCGATATCTGTGGTTTAACGTTGTTTGGAGTTGTTAACGTACAGAGTGTAAAGAATAACTTTGGCAACCATTAAGGTATATTCACTCACTGAACTGTTTTTTTTTGTAGGCAAATTTTTTTTAAATTTTACNTTGTAGGCAACTTTTTTTTAAATTTTACAAATAAAAGCTTGAAAATAATTATAAATATTCGGGGTTTCTAAAGGAAAAATGTTGCAAAATATAATTTAGAAAATGAAAACCGGTTCCATCTTTGTTAAGAACCTATAANAAAATATAATTTAGAAAATGAAAACCGGTTCCATCTTTGTTAAGAACCTATAATCATGGGCCGGGCCTTAACGTGAACGGCAACCTAAATAAATAGAAAATGTTATAACGTTTTGGTGAATAGACGAAACAGCGTGCGAATTTCTTTACAGTAACGATATTTATGCTCTATGAATCCATAGTTCTTTTCTGATTTAACATCACACGTTGAATTATTCGCGTGGTAATAATTTTACTTCTATGGTGACTGGCGAAGTTATTGTCCAGATTTCTTGGACACAGTGCGTTTGTGACAAAGGATATTCAATGTAAAATATTTCCCATTTTATTATTAATTTATTAGGCTTATAGTTAAACTCGAAAAATTGATATCATACCACTGTCGGGAACATCGGAATCTCACAGGTTTGAAGTACCAAGGCTTAAGAAAATATAAACTGTATTTCACTTCTAGTGATACCAAAGAACACACATTCAAGTAACACGAGAATTTAAGACTGTCTGTCGAGAAAACTGCAGATTGTGTATTCATTTCCACCTATTTTTACAATCTAGAAAAGCTGGATTAAGGCTGAAATAGTTTTTGTTTCCCGATTTCTTCTATTGGGCTGTTTCGCACGTTCCTACATTTCACTATACAAAAGAAATACAATTTAAATAAAAGAATTCACAATATTTCGCGCAATAATGCTACACTTGGAAAGTTTTTAATTAGAAACAAAATTTTGACATGTGAATAGCGAGCGAACGTTTAACTCATGTGTACCACCAACCAATTTTGTGATTTGGTTGTGTAAATAAAATTTTCATTACAGAGTTGAAATTCGATGAATTTTGATTCGATTCATTAGATTATTAGTGTACGCGGTAGTAATTGNAATTTTCATTACAGAGTTGAAATTCGATGAATTTTGATTCGATTCATTAGATTATTAGTGTACGCGGTAGTAATTGCCGCGCATAAATGAAGCCAGAGAATGACAAGGACAGATGATTTAGTGGCAGAACAATAAACAAATTCGTTGTTCATCTCGTTAAATTGCACTGACAGTTAATGTTCGATTGCCTTCCGATTTTTGTAAAAAGATAACAATTATTTGATGCTCTTCAGAATTAACCATGTACTGTTAATTAAATACTGCATGAAAGGTATAATTAATTNGATAACAATTATTTGATGCTCTTCAGAATTAACCATGTACTGTTAATTAAATACTGCATGAAAGGTATAATTAATTATTTGAAAACAGACTACAATTGACTAATGATTTCATAGTTGCCTAAGTCATATCAAGTTAATATCACAGTCAACATATTTGGCAAGTCTAGTTATGTGGTAGCTAAGAGAGGATTATTTACTGCATGTGCACAATACATACATTTTATCCCTATTAAATATATGCTGTTGTCGTGTAATTTACCGATAACGCCATGATTCTATTATGTGTGAAATCAGCTCGGTCCATCCATATCAGTTATATTATGGTAATGCCAATGTAATGAATAACGATCGAGGCAAGTAATATTATAAACTGTTCGTTTCTTATACAATGCTACACCGTTCGACGGCCCTTAACCAAATACGGTAGGTAAACACTTCAGTGCCCAACTTAAAATACTGTGCATATCAAAATTGGCTCCAGTCTCCGTTGGGCATAAACTCCCTCAAATGGGATCGTTTATCTCAATTCTACACCGTCCGATTGATGTAGACCAAATTTGGAAGGTATGCTCTCTTCATTAGCCAACTTAAATACTTTATAGGCCAACATCGGCTTCCCCCCCCCCTTTTTTCTAATTGAGCCCGAAAATCCATAAATACATCAAACGGGGTTAGTGTATCTTATTTCTACACAGTCAGATGGATCTGAACCAAATTTAGCAGCTATGTTCTTCAGTAACCCACTTAAAATACTTTGTAGGCCAAAATTGGCTCTAGGCCTCATTAAGCCCAGAACCCCCAAAATCCCTAAATTGGGATTGTGTATCTCAATTCTACACCGTTTGATGGGTCTGGAACAAATGTGGCAGGGATGCCCTTCAGTTCCCTACTTAAAGTACTGTGTATGCCAAAATGGGCTCCTGTCCCTTTCTGGGCTGGAAACCCCTAAAACTGGTTCGTGAATCTCCGGACCCCTATTGGGTTTGAAACTCCTAAAACGAGGTCGTGTATCTCTTTTTGCTATATTATACCCGGGTAACGCCTGGTAGACCTGCTAGTAGTTTATAAAAGATAAAAGTCATCTGGCTTAGTATCGGCACACCAACACAATGTTCAGCATTATATCGTACACCAGACAAATAAGTCCCTATATAGGTGTCATCTGCTACTAATGTCAAGCGATACGCTTACAGAATTCAGAATTTTTTTCAAGCAACGGTGGTAAGACAAGTGTAACAAACAAAAAATGTACTGAAGTATGTTGCAATGTTTCCTAATTTTTAGAGGTAGCGTGATAGAAGTAAGATCCTGAATAAAAGGAAAGACTCGTTAAAAATATGCAAAGGAAGAGAGAAAAATTACGAAGCAAGATTTTACTAGGTGGTTACTGTTTTAGTGAGTGTCTTGTGCCGTGTTAGGCCTAGGTTTAGCTGAATGGAGAGTTTAATAATTTCTTCCTTTAGTTCCTGTATTTGAAACTGCGTATTTTCAATATATTTATGATTAATTGTTAGAGTTTCTGTTATTCAATTGTTTTATACAATCATTATGTAAATATTTAATATTAAAATGTGTTTGCCAGCAGAAATCCACAAAAGCCCTTAATCTCGTATTTTATAATGGTGATTCTACCATCTTAGTTTAATAATCCCCTGCACATATAGAACTGATAAATTTTTTAAACTGTCCAAAAATAATAAGCACTCGGAGTCCGATTCCTCCCCCAGAACACAACAGAGCCAATGAGCAGCAAATTGTGTTGTGCAGTAGGGATGCGGTGAGAAGTGTGGACAAGCACTGAAACTGTCGGGACAATCGGCGAGACGCCTGCGCCATGAGTGGCAGCTCCTCTCCAGTTGGCGAGACGTCTTGTGCTCGAGCTAGAGTAAGTCCCATTCTCCTCATTTACACGATCAACTAAATCCTTTTCCAATCCACTCCCTCTACTATATGACTCTCGACCAAGACCACAGTAGACAAACTACCGTATCTGTTGTATAAAGTAACCGATAAGTAAGCTCTTGTTTTGTAATTTCCATTCATTTCTTCGCCTATTATAGCTTAAGTCTTCTCCATACCTGAGAATCGTGTATTTCTCCCGTATCTATTGATGATAGGACATAACAATGAATGGCAACAAACAGTGGTAGAAATANTGAGAATCGTGTATTTCTCCCGTATCTATTGATGATAGGACATAACAATGAATGGCAACAAACAGTGGTAGAAATAGCACCCGGGCGTCGACGCCTCTCAGTCCAAGTCTACAGTTGAAGCTAGCCTAAGATCATTCACACAGTAACAAATTNACACCCGGGCGTCGACGCCTCTCAGTCCAAGTCTACAGTTGAAGCTAGCCTAAGATCATTCACACAGTAACAAATTATCACAAGACTAGTGAATGTGTCTAAACATATTACTTTTAGTTCGTTACAGTTATCAACTCTAGATTTAATACCGGAACTCCAATTATCGGGCCGTCGGAAGGGGAGAGGCTTAAGCTTACAAGCTAAAGGTAGCATCTACTTCCGGCATTAAGGTCGCCATGTGCATATATTTTCACCCAATAAAGTACGATCGTATAGTCTATTAGTTGATACTTTCAGAATTTCTGTATCCCTACTAAAGTTTTAATTTCGAGATACTCTTCACGTATCTTTCCACCGTCTGTAAACGAAACGTAAACAAGTCGAAGAAAACGCCGAGGAGATACTGATGCGCCGTATTTGTGCTGGAAACTGTGTTTCCAACAATGGATATCTCTTAACCTAAATAATTAAATAATATATGACAGTAAGAAACGCTTTTTTCTCAAATAATCTAAAAAAAATCACTACTTAAAAATATTTTACGTACTATTTCTTGTCACCTATTACCAAAATACCACTCCCAGTTATTTGATATTCTGAAAGCACTTATAGGCCTCCATAGTTAATAAGTAGGCCTACCTAATAATTATGGCATAATTCAAATTATATTTTATATATTTGTATTTTTTATGTAACTATAGAAATGTCACTTAAGAATCTAAACACGCTCGTGCCTCCATGTAGCACGTTTTTCTGTTTCCTTGTAACCTAGTGTATGCTATTGCATCTGGAATGTGTGACGGGCGTAGTATTAAGAGGCGATGATCAATCCGAATAGTTTGGCCAAGTGCATGACAGGGCAAGTAAGTGCATGTACGTACTTGGTAAGTACAAACTGACAATTCGTATGTGTTCAAAGTACACGGCGGGCGCATCCATAACCAAGATACACTCTTTGTAAGACCTACCTGCAAGTCAACAACCGTCTGACAACTACAGCAAATATCTCGTGGGTGTGACACATATCCGCCTGGAAACGGCTCCAAGTGCCGACACTGGAGCCACTTCACCAGTATCATGTCAGTCAGCCCTGCCAAGTTGTAGTCCTCAATCACGCAGTATCAAACATCGCTTGTGTTGATGCCGCCAGTAACCCAGCTCATGGATGGAATGACTGCACGATGACACCGATCTCTGCCTTCAGTTTTGCCCGTGGAGTGGAGTGGAGAGATTTGGGTGGCTCTTAGCATCTAGGTCTGAGAGCCATTGGTGANGGGAATTGAACCTGGTTCGCCTAGGTGGGATGCGAGTAGTCTAACCACTACAACATCGCGGACCCAGTTTTGCTCGTCTTACAGTCGCAATCTCCTGCATTGCGTGCTTCCAGCTTCTCAGATAGAAGATCCTATCTTAAAAAATTGTGCGTCAATTCCTGGAAATTGGTGGAATTTATTGGCATTAAAGAAGGCGATCTTTTATTGAATTTGACCTAAAAATTAATACTATTTGATTGTAACACCAATTATCCTAAAGCTTAAAGAAATTTTACTTTAGATACGGGTAGAAAACTACAATAATTTTTGCGAAATAATTAATAACAGCGGCATATTTTACAGTGGACGCAGATATTTTTCTATCTTCACCAACCAGATACG
Organism: Clitarchus hookeri; assembly: GCA_002778355.1. NCBI lineage: Eukaryota > Metazoa > Arthropoda > Insecta > Phasmatodea > Phasmatidae > Clitarchus > Clitarchus hookeri. Next base: position 229,881 of record NQII01003089.1, on the reverse strand, counting down.
AAGTAATCCATATAAGATACTTTCGTAAATATTGAGTATACCGCTTTTAAGAATAACTACAAGTGTAAATCTACATCGAAATATTTTTCTTTATATTGGAGAAGTATCCGCTGCTTGTATTGTTCATTTACATACTCAATATGCATGGCATTTTTGTTGCTCCCTTATGAATGAACTTTCGTACTTCAGTTTCTTTTCTGTGATGCCAAACAGAGTTCTAGGTGTCAGTCTCATAGCATCAAAAATAATATCAAGGAAAAACAGTACTGTCATAGAAACCGATTTATGCAGGAAACANGTGTCAGTCTCATAGCATCAAAAATAATATCAAGGAAAAACAGTACTGTCATAGAAACCGATTTATGCAGGAAACACTCACTGTTAATACGTAGACTTCTTCAATGAACACTTAGGCGTCTACTCGATGGAATAAAGGTCGTAGATGGTAGAGCATGCACAGCCGAGCATGCTCATTGGCACATGTAAAGAGCTACTTGTGCGTGGTGCTCGCTGCAGANGTGTCAGTCTCATAGCATCAAAAATAATATCAAGGAAAAACAGTACTGTCATAGAAACCGATTTATGCAGGAAACATTCTCTGTAAATACGTAGACTTCTTCAATGAACACTTAGTATTAGTCGATGGAATAAAGGTCGTAAATGGTAGAGCATGCACAGCCGAGCATGCTCATTGGCACATGTAAAGAGCTACTTGTGCGTGGTGCTCGCTGCAGATCGGAGTTATTGTAAGGGAATCCAGAATCTGACGGTGTTGGGTATCTTGTGCATCGAGCACATTGCAAAACTTCGTTCCGTGCTGATTGGGAGTGTAGTCTTGTGGGATTTTATTAAATAAGGGCTCGACAATGGAACGACGATACAGTAATGAAATTTGTTGATTGTTAAGGGGGTGAGCCAGTCTTCTGGAACAAAGAAGGATTTTGCATTTACAGCTCCTTAANATGAAATTTGTTGATTGTTAAGGGGGTGAGCCAGTCTTCTGGAACAAAGAAGGATTTTGCATTTACAGCTCCTTAAAGAAATTATTTCGGGTTCCTTTCTCACTGTGGATTCATACATTATTTTTCCCACATCATGTTTTTCTTCTTTTTTCGAGATATGTTACATAACTCTCCACCTACCAACCAAGCGACAAATATAGAATCTCATTTACTGATTCCATGAAGAAAGGACAAACACTGGCACCAGAAATGACAGAAACTGACCTAGATATTAGCACAGGAGTCGAGCATACAATTCCATAATGCCAGTGTAGAGACTTTCGGATCGGCATCGAGCATGCAAGTTTGAGCGCTGTTTCTCGTGTGCTCGTAATCCTTTTCATTGCGTGGTAACTCGCACACTTTCGTACATCGTGTAAACGTCGCCTTTAAAAACTTCGAACATGTATCAGAACAGGTAGGTAGGTGATTGTATCATTTGTTGTGATTGTATCATTTGTTAGGAAACACACAATGAAGGGGTAAAGTAAACTTTATATGAATATTAATAATTATAGATTGTTAAACGTAACTTTGTATAAATTGTTTGGAATTTTTAAAACTGATATAAAATATTATACATAAAAATCCGAAGTATTTTTTGTTTTTTAAAAGTTCCTCTTAAAACAACTAAAGCTTGGGCATGTCTTGGTTAAACGGAAGGGCTGAGATAGTGCGGCAGTGCCTTCCACTAGCGTGAAACTATTGTTACATGCAATTGAATGGAACAAAGTCTTTTCTACCACTGGCGTCATTCGATTATTTCAACTTTAGACTTCTTTATAAGCCATTAACAGAAATACGCTCTTAAAAACAGCGCGCAGTGCCTGTGCTTTATATATTGTATTGTGAGGTTAAGGATTACGGAAACTCCTGATCACAAGGCCTATCACACGGCCTTCGAGATACTTGGTGCCTAAATAAATACTCAAGCCGTTCGTGGGACTCGAACCATGATTAGTACCGTCTCCTTTTAATATGAAAGTGAAGTCTTAGCTATTACGGCTACCGAACATGCATATTAGTCTTAAATATTCAAATTTAAATTGTAGCTTTTAAACTTCTGGCTAAGATAAAGGTGTTTAAATCAATTTATACAAAGTCATACTATTTCATACATTAACTTCTTTACTGACTTGTGTCATAGTCTTTAAGTAACGTAATTGACATTTGGTTTCTGTAGACCAATAAACGATGTTTTACAAGGAGCAAACAATCTAAATTCTCGCAAAAAGCAAATACCTTCACAATAAATTACACCTTTCCATTATATATAGCATTCACTATTGAGGTTTTAGGCAAAACAGCATATTTCAGTCATGACATATCTGATATTTTGGTATTAATATTTCCACCAACCAGATATGGAAATCGTTTATGTAACACGATTAAACCTTTGGAAATAGTAATACGTTCNTATTAATATTTCCACCAACCAGATATGGAAATCGTTTATGTAACACGATTAAACCTTTGGAAATAGTAATACGTTCACATAAAATGAGATTTAGCTTAGAAATGTCAATATGGTGGTTTAGAACGTGGCACTAAGTAAATTTACATCAACAAACATTTATACCTTGACAAATTTGTATAATAAATTAACTTATTAAGTACGTTCAATCTATTTACACACTANTATTAATATTTCCACCAACCAGATATGGAAATCGTTTATGTAACACGATTAAACCTTTGGAAATAGTAATACGTTCGCATAAAATGAGATTTAGCTTAGAAATGTCAATATGGTGGTTTAGAACGTGGCACTAAGTAAATTTACAGNTTATGTAACACGATTAAACCTTTGGAAATAGTAATACGTTCGCATAAAATGAGATTTAGCTTAGAAATGTCAATATGGTGGTTTAGAACGTGGCACTAAGTAAATTTACATCAACAAACATTTATACCTTGACAAATTTGTATAATAAATTAACTTATTAAGTACGTTCAATCTATTTACACACTACGTTCACAAAATGTTTCGAAATAATTTATGTTCACCAAATTCCTCGCCTGTTGAAAAAGCTTTGGCCATGATTTGTTTTCAGTAATACTGGAAATTTGTCATGGGTCTGCTTGTGTGTGTGTATGGTTTTGAAAAAGGAGGAGGGTAGTGCGAGAGAGAAGTATAGTGGCTCACATTAATATTCGGCCACCGATGATTATCGCAGTTTCATGGCCTTATGTTACATTAGAAATGAAGATAAACATAAGACATATTGCACAATATTTCTTGTGTGCTTTAAATGAAATGCAATAGTAGACAATAACTGAAATGAGCAGTGCAAGTTAATGAAACACAATATTTTGTCCTCGCGGGCTGCATAAGTACGTCACATTAATATTCGGCCAGTTGTGGTGAACGCGTGGCGCAGGCATGATGCACATTGCGTTCGAACCTCGTGTAATTCCCTGCACGCTCTATTAGCTGAGAGGTTGTATTGGGCAGCTCTGTTGGCTACGTCAGTCAGGCAAATGGGACGTAGGGGCACGAATACAACGCTTGTACAGCGGCAGCTGGTACTTTTTCATCACGCAAAGAATAAATCTCAACGATAAATTTCGGAGCACTTGAGTCTGCCGAGGTACACTGTCGGAGACTTCATAAGAAGGTTTGAGAAAGAAGACAGAATAGATTCGGTACCTCAAAAAGGACAGCCGAAGAAACTAAGCGAGAGAAAAGAACATCTAGTAATCGGTAAAATAAAGGAAGATCCGAAAATTAGTGCTTGCAAATTACCACGGATGTACTCAATGAATGTGGAACGAACGTCCATCCAGAAACCATACGACGAGTTATCAGCTGAGCAGGATATAATGGCAGCGTACGTCTGAATCCCACAGAAAATCTGTGGGATGAACTCAAAAGAAGACTGCGCCCTACAACAATTAGGTCCACAAAAGAATTAGAGTAAAAGTTCAATGAAGAATGGAGTAAGATTGGCTCAGAATGTACCAGGAAAATAATTGCTAATATTCCACAACGCCTGCGAGAAGTAATTAAACAGAATGCCATGCTACCAGGTACTAAAAGACTGTTTCTTTAGTTTGCAAAGAGAATCATGTTTGTGTTTGAATGATGATGGCCGAATATTAAAGTGGCGTACTTATGCAGCATGGGATGACAAAATCTTATTGTTTGTTAAGTTGCATTGCTCATTTCCGTTATTGACTATCGCTACATTTCATTTAAAGCACACAAGAATGATTTGCAATATGATTTATGTTTATCTTAATTTCTAATGTAACATAAGGCCATGAAACTTCGATAATCATATGTGGCCGAATATTAATGTTAGCCACTGCATATGCACGTGTATATATACTGAGACTCTGGTTAGTGCTATTTAATATCAGTTATTTCGGGTGTCATAATAAATAAACACTCTAGTTTTGCAACGTCTATATTCTATAAATATTTATTAAAATATTTGTCAATAAAACTTGTTAATTATATTTCTAAAAACAACTGAAAATATATCGTGTGTCGAAAACAGGATGTAATCTAACACTGCAGTATGGTCACATTTATCAACGTACGTAAGTATATTCTTAGTTGATTATATTTTCTTTCTTAATTATATATAACTGTTATATTTTATTATTCTGCATTTGCTTAACCGATATACAAAATATTAAATATATTACGTGACATTTTATAATATTTTTCGCATTTAACTGCGTACTTCATTGACAAACTAGTCGAGCATATCCACAACTGTAGTCTACATAATAAATTAGTGTGTGAAATTCACATTAGATATTTACGATTCGAGAAGTAAAAATATAGTGATATACGAAGTAAACATATTATATCGATGCAGAAAGAACGCATTAACAGTGTAAAGCAAAAACGTCTTTCAACCATTTCACAGGGAAACTCGTGCGATTTTATACATTTGACGGAGTAAGAACTTGTATTGTAAAAGTGGAACTAAATGCATGACGTGTATAAAACGAAAATAACTTAAAACGTTACTGTAGTGCATTTCCCACAATGAAATAGTTCGCGTGAATAATTATCAAGTTCCAGTATTTTCTTAAACGTTATAACAACTTAATTAAAAATCAACTTGAGCGTGACAGTAACAAAAGAAACCGAAAACAGTGCGTGGTTTGCCAGTGTCACAGCAAGCTGTGCACGCCGTACAAAGCGCATACGTGACACGGATCATTAAGTCATTTCCCCCACGTGTGTGTGGCTTGTCAAGCAATACGCAAAAAAAAAACTTTCTTAAAAATATTGTAAATTTTTTTTAGTGTTTTTAGAGGACTTTGCTTTTGATTAGTAAACAACAGACACGGCACAAGCGTTTATTAACTGCTGAGACATGAGTCTTATTGAGGTGAGTTTCCGATTAAAATACTTCACTCCAGTTCGGTGCCTTTTGCGTAGAGGCGATGAGAAATACGTTACGCGTGTCTTTATCAGGCTTAGCAATCCCATGCTTGTAGTTCTCGAACACGAAAAATACCTGCAATCATGTGGCACTCTTAAGGATTCTGCCTGGCTGGACAGATATGTAGGGCTTAACGTCTCGTTGACAGCGAGGTCATTANGGGCACGAATACAACGCTTGTACAGCGGCAGCTGGTACTTTTTCATCACGCAAAGAATAAATCTCAACGATAAATTGCGGAGCACTTGAGTCTGCCGAGGTACACTGTCGGAGACTNGGTTGTATTGGGTAGCTCTGTTGGCTACGTCAGTCAGGCAAATGGGACGTAGGGGCACGAATACAACGCTTGTACAGCGGCAGCTGGTACTTTTTCATCACGCAAAGAATAAATCTCAACGATAAATTGCGGAGCACTTGAGTCTGCCGAGGTACACTGTCGGAGACTTCATAAGAAGGTTTGAGAAAGAAGACAGAATAGATTCGGTACCTCAAAAAGGACAGCCGAAGAAACTAAGCGAGAGAAAAGAACATCTAGTAATCGGTAAAATAAAGGAAGATCCGAAAATTAGTGCTTGCAAATTACCACGGATGTACTCAATGAATGTGGAACGAACGTCCATCCAGAAACCATACGACGAGTTATCAGCTGAGCAGGATATAATGGCAGCGTACGTCTGAATCCCACAGAAAATCTGTGGGATGAACTCAAAAGAAGACTGCGCCCTACAACAATTAGGTCCATAAAAGAATTAGAGTAAAAGTTCAATGAAGAATGGAGTAAGATTGGCTCAGAATGTACCAGGAAAATAATTGCTAATATTCCACAACGCCTGCGAGAAGTAATTAAACAGAATGCCATGCTACCAGGTACTAAAAGACTGTTTGTTTAGTTTGCAAAGAGAATCATGTTTGTGTTTGAATGATGATGGCCGAATATTAAAGTGGCGTACTTATGCAGCATGGGATGACAAAATCTTATTGTTTGTTAAATTGCATTGCTCATTTCCGTTATTGGCTATCGCTACATTTCATTTAAAGCACACAAGAATGATTTGAAATATGATTTATGTTTATCCTAATTTCTAATGTAACATAAGGCCATGAAACTTCGATAATCATATGTGGCCGAATATTAATGTGAGCCACTGCATATGCACGTGTATATATACTGAGACTCTGGTTAGTGCAATTTAATATCAGTTATTTCGGGTGTCATAATAAATAAACACTATAGTTTTGCAACGTCTATATTCTATAAATATTTATTAAAATATTTTTCAATAAAACTTGTTAATTATATTTCTAAAAACAACTGAAAATATATCGTGTGTCGAAAACAGGATGTAATCTAACACTGCAGTATGGTCACATTTATCAACGTACGTAAGTATATTCTTAGTTGATTATATTTTCTTTCTTAATTATATATAACTGTTATATTTTATTATTCTGCATTTGCTTAACCGATATACAAAATATAGTACGTGACATTTTATAATANATTATATTTTCTTTCTTAATTATATATAACTGTTATATTTTATTATTCTGCATTTGCTTAACCGATATACAAAATATTAAATATATTACGTGACATTTTATAATGTTTTTCGCATTTAACTGCGTACTTCATTGACAAACTAGTCGAGCATATCCACAACTGTAGTCTACATAATAAATTAGTGTGTGAAATTCACATTAGATATTTACGATTCGAGAAGTAAAAATATAGTGATATACGAAGTAAACATATTATATCGATGCAGAAAGAACGCATTAACAGTGTAAAGCAAAAACGTCTTTCAACCATTTCACAGGGAAACTCGTGCGATTTTATACATTTGACGGAGTAAGAANCAGTGTAAAGCAAAAACGTCTTTCAACCATTTCACAGGGAAACTCGTGCGATTTTATACATTTGACGGAGTAAGAAATTGTATTGTAAAAGTGGAACTAAATGCATGACGTGTATAAAACGAAAAAAAAATGGTTGCCTGTAAAGTCGGTTTTACGGGCGAAGATTTTACGTGACAACGTAGTGCTGCGCGCGCGGCAGACCGATCATAGTTGAGTGGGAGAGAGACGCAAGGCATTCGGCGGGCCTCTCTCTCGTTCGGTGACTCATCGTAACGTTACCGAGCGTTACACTTTTTCATAAGTGACTCCCAGCCGCAACCTAATTTAAGACGTTGTCACGAAAAAAAAATGGTTGCCTGTAAAGTCGGTTTTACGGGCGAAGATTTTACGTGACAACGTAGTGCTGCGCGCGCGGCAGACCGATCATAGTTGAGTGGGAGAGAGACGCAAGGCATTCGGCGGGCCTCTCTCTCGTTCGGTGACTCATCGTAACGTTACCGAGCGTTACACTTTTTCATAAGTGACTCCCAGCCGCAACCTAATTTAAGACGTTGTCACGTCAATAACTTAAAACGTTACTGTAGTGCATTTCCCACAATGAAATAGTTAGCGTGAATAATTATCAAGTTCCTGTAGTTTCTTAAACGTTATAACAACTTAATTAAAAATCAACTTGAGCGTGACAGTAACAAAAGAAACCGAAAACAGTGCGTGGTTTGCCAGTGTCACAGCAAGCTGTGCACACCGTACAAAGCGCATACGTGACACGGATCATTAAGTCATTTCCCCCACGTGTGTGTGGCTTGTCAAGCAATACGCAAAAAAAAAACTTTCTTAAAAATATTGTAAATTTTTTTCAGTGTTTTTAGAGGACTTTGCTTTTGATTAGTAAACAACAGACACGGCACACGCGTTTATTAACTGCTGAGACATGAGTCTTATTGAGGTGAGTTTCCGATTAAAATACTTCACTCCAGTTCGGTGCCTTTTGCGTAGAGGCGATGAGAAATACGTTACGCGTGTCTTTATCAGGCTTAGCAATCCCATGCTTGTAGTTCTCGAACACGAAAAATGCCTGCAATCGTGTGGCACTCTTAAGGATTCTGCCTGGCTGGACAGATATGTAGGGCTTAACGTCTCGTTGACAGCGAGGTCATTAGNTGTGGCACTCTTAAGGATTCTGCCTGGCTGGACAGATATGTAGGGCTTAACGTCTCGTTGACAGCGAGGTCATTAGAGACGGATCAAGTTGCTTAGAGAAGCAGGAACGGGGTAGGACTCAGCCATGGCTTGTAGTAAGGAACCGTCATTGGCCTAGAGTGACTTCGGGAGATCATGAAGATTTGAAATCATGATGGCCGGATTGGGAATCGAACCACTGTCCTCGCAAATGCGAGTCCACTGTATCAGTTTGCTCGGTTTCCCGCGTGTTTTGCGTGTACGAGATTTAAGGCGGCTTTCACACCGATCACACCAATGTAGCCAGTACAAGAACCATTGCAAAACATATCGTATCGTCATCAGAATGTCATCCGACGATGATATGCTTCTATTAGCAGTGGTTACCAGGGGGCGGAGAAGGAGAATAAAACAGCGCATATGGATTCATCCATATTGGTGTAATGTAGATAGTCACAGGACATACTCAGTTTCGCAACCATTACTATCGCACCCGCAAGTAGTTATAAATAGTATGTTCACCGACACCTGGCTGCTGGATGCGGACAAGCGGAAGAGCAGGCGGCCATCTTGGATAACGTCACACGACCTTTTTTTTCTCTTTTTTTTCCCCCAAAAAATTTTTTTTTTCCCTCAAAAACGGCAAAAATCGCCTGAATTTCTCTAAAAAATTTCCCGAATTTCCCTTAAAGCCAGCTACATTTCCCGCAAAAATATGTTTTGCACAATGCAGCTGACTTTTGCACACTCCAGCGGAATTCGGCGGAAATCGTGCATATGCCCGACGAAGTGTGCAATCATTTATAAGAATACTCTGTCATTCCATGGCAGCACCATCCATCTTGTCTAAAGAATGTTCGAGTTCATTGCCCTATAATGAAACTTCTCTCATTCCTTCCAATGTCTCTCACCCACGCCCGTTCTCTCTTACCTACTCTATCCCTTGGGGTTTTCTCATATTCCTTTCAGTCTCCTTTTTTTGGTTTCTCATGCTCCCTCATTTTTTCTGTCCCTCTCTTGTCCATTATATCCCTTAGGGGTTTTTCTCATATTCCTTTCAGTCTCCATTCACCTAGCGGGGGCGAGTCTCGCGCTCTCTCATTCCACTTTGTTTTTATCATATTCTTGCTGGTCTCCATTCACCTGGTGTCCTGACTGGGGACGAGTCTCATACTCTGTCATTCAACCTTGGTTTTCTCATATTCCCTCTGGTCTATTTCACCTGACGTCCTGGCGGGAACGAGTCTCGTGCTCTGTCATTCCACCTTGTTATTCTCATATTCCTTCTGGTCTCCTTTCTCCTGGTGTCCTGGCTGGGTAAGAGTCTCATGCTTACATTAAACCTAGGTTTTCTCATATTCCTTCGTGTCTATTTCACCTGATGTCCTGGCGGGAACAAGTCTCATGCTCTGTAATTCCATGTTGTTTTTCTCAAATTCCTTCTGGTCTCCTTTCACCTGGTGTCCTAGCTGGGGACGAGTCTCGTGCTCTGTCATTCAACCTTGGTTTTCTCATGTTCCTTCTGGTCTATTTCAGCTGACGTCCTGGTGGGAACGAGTCTCATGCTCTGTCATTCCACCTGCGTGACACGGTGCGAGGCCTGCCCAAGCACGCAAGCGTGGAGTCAAAAATGTCCTAAGCCCACTTATAAGCATAGTTGTCTGTAATTTCCGAACTGTTTAAGATACAGCCTCCAAATTCATAACATAGATATCACCCCAGACAACGAAAAGGAACGCAGGGTAAAGTATGACCTAAGCTCACTTATAAGCATATTTGGCCATAATTACCGAACTGTTCAAGATATAGTCATCAGATTCATAATATAGGCATCAACCCCGACAACGAAAAGGGCCGCTGTGTCAAATATGGCCTAAGTTCACTTATAAGCATAGTTGGCTACAATTTTCGCGCCATTTAAGATAAAACCACCAAATTCATAACATAGGAATCGCCCCCAACGACGAAAAGGACTGAAGGGTCAAATATGCCCTAAACCCACCTATAAGCATAGATTAATGTAATTTCCGAACCTTTCAAGATAAATTCACTAAATTCATAATATAGGCATAACCCGGCAACGAAACGGGCTGCAGGATCAAATATGGCCTAAGTCCACTTATACGCATAGTTGCCAACCATTTCCCACTTATCGAAGCAACAGACACAAAATTCATACCATAAACATCACCTCTGATGAAGAACAGGGTGGTAGGGTCAAGTAAGGCATCTTATAAGCATAGTTGCCCGACATTTCCCACTCACCGAAACTACGACCACCAAATTCATATCACAGACATCACTTCGTACTGCAATCAAGGAGATAAGGACAATATTGATCGACTACGGGTGTTGGTTCCATTGCAGAGAAGTGGATATATTTCTGTCAGCAAAGAGATGAATTCGATTATTGATGAACTCGGAGCTAGAGGCTAATTGAATGACATATTATTCTTGTTTGTGATTTGGTCAAGAATATAAATAAATACCAAAACAATAATAATTTGTGTTATTTTTTAATTCCTGTCGTCTAAGAAATGTATCTACTGCTATGAGTTTATAAATGTCTTGTGGGTTCCAAGTAAATGTCTTGCTACAATACTTCCACTCACTTCCCGATTAACAAAAAACATTGTATTTGCACTTCTTGCTATGTCTATTCAGACTATCACTGCGGGCGAACATGCAATGACTACTTTCATGTTATGATGTAAGGAGCGAATAACCAGAGTCCCTTGCTGTTGACGATACAGTCAGTGTTACAGATGGTAAGTCTTCAACCAATAATTCCGTCTTCATATTGTAACAGCATACGGGATCGCTGTAGATGAATGTGGACATGACGATCTGCTTTCCGCCATGCTTGACGACGAAGTGGGAACCATTTTTTTACACTATGCATGCTTGTATACGATTATCACTATATGACGGTTTTTATGCCCGTCTCGAGTTGTTATAGTGAGACCTGCTTGTTACCTACTTATAAATGTCTGGCAGGGTGCAAGTATTTGAGATGAACATACACTGAGTATGGTCATGAACAAAAATATTTTTGTTGGAGATATAGTTCATTGCGATTGTTGCATGATGTGCTCGATACTTAAATATGTAGATATATAATGTACACAGAAATTTTTTAGTTGTGTATAATTTTGTATTTTTTTTTACCTGTGAAATGATTGTACTCTTTAGGGGATTGAACCTGCGATACCTTATTTTCAAGGTTGATGTACTGTCTACGGCGCCATCAGAGTACATTAGTTATTTCATATAAAATTTAAATATAAAATGTAAAAAGTAAGTATGTTTTGTCAAGGGTGGTATAATTCCAATACTTCTAAGTACCGAGTTGCTTTCTTGGTCAGTAATGTACACCATGCACGAAAGGCAGGAGGGTCATTGTGGTCTGTTTGCTATACGTTAAGGATCACAATAACAGAAAACAATGTTCGGGGTATTGTCATTTCATGTCACTAGTTTCCGATATTTCGGGAGATTACTGTTTTCAATTTTTATTTTCAAGGGTTCATTCCTCCCTTAATATTGCATGTAGGTACAAAATGTCCTATGTATTTTCTACATAATACATAAGGAATCACCTGCCGGAGTTTGTCAGTGATTTTTAGAGACACGTTGTATATACACTGAAGAGCCAAAAAAAACTGGTACACCTGCCTATTATCGTGCAGGGCCCCCCGAGCACGCAGAAGTGCCGCAAGACAACGTGTCATGGACTCGACTAATGTCTGGAGGTATGCAGGAGGCAATTCACACCATGAATCCTGCAGGGCAGTCCACAAATCCAATCTGCGCCAATTTGAGAAAGGGTTGCACGTTTGTCACATTTACTGATTCTCGTCAGTCGTCGTTTGTCCCGTTCTTTCACGTTCTTTTTCCAGCCGCAGCGATCTAGAAGATGTGATGTTTTACCGGATTCCTGATATTCACTGTACACTCGTGAAATGGTCGTACGCAAACATCCAAATGTTATCGCTACCTCGGAGATGCTATGTCCCATCTCTCGTACGCCGACTATAACACCACGTTCAAATTCACTTAAATTTTGATAACCTGCAATTGTAGCAGCAGTAACCGATCTAGCTGCCGACGGCATCGCGTTACTCTGATTGGTTCCATACCTCTGTTATTTGCATACGCATGCCTATACCAGTTTTTTTGGCTCTTCAGTGTGTATATATATATATATATACACACATATATAATAGCCACCCAAATATCTCAACTCAACCCTTCCCGCCACTTAGTCAACTGTGATGTTGAACAGGTTGTCTATATTTCGGACATTCCTAAAGCACGTTCTCATTTCGTAGTTTTGAAAAACATCCATTATACCGGATGTTAGCGAACAAATGATAATAAACACCAGAGTGGGGTAGATAAGTACAAATGGATTATATTTCACCAATAGTCTTACGTCCGTAGTTAACCTGCTAATGGCAGTGTCAATGTGCAGGGGCGGGTAGGCAATCACAATAACTACTCTACAGGCAGTGCAATGAAATGATAATTTATTTACACATTTGGGCTGAAGGCATGGGGACAGAGTGTCTGTTCGATGTCTCTGTTCAAAGTGTCTGTTCAAAATGTCCGCCACTTTCAGCCACATAGGCGTTGAAGCGCTGAAGAATGTTGCGAGGCACATGTGCAAAGGTTTCGTGCGTAATGAGCTCATCCCTCGTGTCAAGTGGTGTGGCATACACATCGATTTTATGTGGCCCCACATCCAGAAGTCAGGTGGTCTGATGTCAGGTGAGCGTGGTGGTCATGCTATGGGGCCTCCCCTCCCTATCCTCCAGTTCGGGAAGTGCATNATCCAGAAGTCAGGTGGTCTGATGTCAGGTGAGCGTGGTGGTCATGCTATGGGGCCTCCCCTCCCTATCCTCCAGTTCGGGAAGTGCATGTCGAGGTGCCGGCGAACCGCAATGACGAAATGAGACGGAGCCCAGTCCTGCCGAAACCAAATCGCCTCATGAGGATCTAAAGGAACTTGCTCCAAGTATTCCGGTAACACGTCCTGCAGGAACTGTAGATACGTAGCACCTCCGAGACTGCGACCGTGCGGTACTGAGCGGTGTTATAGTCCATACGGTATAAGAAGGCCGTTTTCTGACAGTTCGGCGAAAGTAGCGCCAGTGTTTACATCTGACNGCTACGGAGTTGGTGGTTCTGAATTTCGGAGACCTGTCAGAAAACGGCCTTCTTATACCGTATGGACCATATCTACCACGCAGACCTGCGCACAGGCTGGTTACAATGCCACGTACACAAGGTTGCATTCCCACCCCTGCACATCGCCACTGCCATTAGCAGGTTATCTATGGACGTTGGACTATTGGTTCCTTGATAAAAATGTGTTCCATTTGTACTTATCTACCCACTCTGGTGTTTATTATAATTTGTTCGTGAACATCCGGTATCGTCCGTTTATAAAGGAATAACAGCTCCCGTTTTTCCACGGCTCCAAACTCTGTCGTACTTGTTTCTGAGCAGTGTATGTACGTCACGAGGAAGCTTTTTACATCATAAATAGGATATCTATTAGGCAAATAAATACTTAAAATATTAAATAATGACCTTAAAATATTTCGATAGTTTTTGTGGTTACTAAAATGTCTATCAAATCCGGTAATTTGAATGCAAAGTAACCAATAGAGTGTGACCCGGTGGTTATAATACCTTCCATAAACATGCTATTATTATATTCTTTTTGTTACTCGTAGAAAGTTATTTAGATGTAATGTATGTGGTAATTTTTATTTTTGAAAATAAAAATGTAAATGGCTTATGTTAACAATCGTTAAAAATATTTAACAAATTAATTTTTTTATAACGTCAATAGTAACAAAGCTATGATTTCACAGCTTCAAAGAATTAATGTCGAAGTATAATTTTAACGTTCTCCATTGTAGCAAACATACAGATAAAATTTTATTAGTCTATACAATATTAACGTTTACAAATTCATCAGATAATGGAAATACTTGTAATGGTAAATTGTTCAAAATCAACTTTGTAAGTATTTTAGGAAAATCTGTAGCGGATGTAGCAAGACATTTTTATGGAAATTGTTACAAATTTTAGTTCGACTGCTCTCTGTTTGGATACAAGTAATTTGACTGTAGTGAAAAGAATTTAAACCAGTCAAATAAATTTTTATAACTAACTACATTATACCCCTTTCCAAACTACAGTACTTCAGTATGCTATTAGGACTGTTTGAATGAAACAGCACGTGTTAAGTGTATTTATCATCATATTAACACGGTAATGAAAAATGTAATTAAGAGTAATGCAAAACTTGGGAGCGTTTCGTTAATTTAGGGTAACACGTGGATAATTAAGCTCCCCTTACAGAAGAAATCGACCGGATTCCTAGTGGGTTTCCGCATATCGTGACCCCACATCTGACGATATATTTTCCTGTTAATGATATCTTGATGACCGTTGTCGTTAGCCAAAGGTTTCGATGGTGTTCTTCCCGTTGCTAATATGGGACATTTATTTAGGACTTTAGTGGTAAAATTAATGTGGGTTACAAACTTTTGGATATAGTGTCTTTAATGCCATAAAACATTTCCATAAACAGTGCTTTAAGATTGATAAGACTTCTTGCGTGCCAACTGCAATATCAGCTTTCTTTTTCAGAAGAGTTTGTACCAATTGGTGGTGAGAAATGGTTAAGTTTTTAGTGCACGTAAACTGATTATGAAGGAACAATGCCTTTCTGTAGCTGTGTAACTACATGCAATGTATTGAGCTTGTAAAATAACAGTGACAGGAATGCTACAGGATGATTAGTAGTTCGGAAATTTGGATAAACTANGCTACAGGATGATTAGTAGTTCGGAAATTTGGATAAACTAATATAATCATGGACCTATATAATGTCTTCAAGTTCCACACATCGTAAAGTGAGCGTAAGAATAGCCCAAACGTTTTCGTATGTAAGAGTAAGTGTCTTATTTAGACCAGCAGAAAGTTTCGTTAGTAGTTTCCAGTTTCACGAAACACTTTTTTTTTACACTTTGAATATTTCGCTTTATAATACTCGTTCACATCGTATAACGACAAAAGGTATTATTATTCNTTTTTTTTTTACACTTTGAATATTTCGCTTTATAATACTCGTTCACATCGTATAACGACAAAAGGTATTATTATTCAAGACATGTGACTAAAAAGCTTTGAGAACTAAAGCAAAATCTAACAATTTTTTTCCAATGTTTTATTATTTCTGTTTTTCTCGTGTACGTGAATTACAGAGAAGCGTGTTTTTCATTTCGCATTTTTTGAAGGACGCTAACTTCCCGAGAAATACAAAACAACGCAATATGGTAATATGATGGTCATATGTCAACGCAGGATTCACTTTTCTACCAGGGCAACCATTTGCTTCTATCCCAACATTGCACGAAGCGGACATAGATAGTTACATTTTTTAGCTTGCCATTAAATTCTCACGTGATAATTTAATCTATTTCGGAGAGTGACGTCATGGCTATGGGCGTCATTTTATCTTTCTCGGAGTTATTATTAAGATAGTTAAAATATTATATATTAATTTTAGAAATATTACAATACACTTTCATTCAAAAATAGGTAAGAGACTGAATGCTATATGAAAAAGGATATGATATTATTAGATTCAGTGATTAATAAATATTTGTATACAAACACAAAATTCATAAATTTAAAATTTAGCAGGCAAATATATTTTCCGAAATGTCGCTGTGATATATTGCGGTGGGTGTGGTTGGATAATAAATAGGAATTCACTGCTCTTTTGTTTAATTTTAAGTCTTACTTGTATTTTAGGCTTGAAGTCAGTCAAATAAAAAATGTTCTAACTCGGAAACGTTGTTAAAATTATCCTTGTGAATAGAAGTAATATAATGTATGTCTTATAAATGTAAATGTTTCGAAAATTATTTCAATTATCCAGCATATTAATGGCCCAGGACCTATTGTATATGGAAAGGAGAAAGAAAGTAAGTCGTTGCATATGAAAACACAGACTCGCAATGTTTATGTCGTCCTCTTTATGCTCTACGAAACCAGTTTGATCACCCATACTAAGAATCACGTTGAATCAAAGATTTACAAAGAGCAAAAATTCCATTAATAATTTGCTGGCAATGTATGTAACTTAAATAATAAGTTGTTGTACACGAGAATAATACAAACGGGCTGTTCTCTTCATTCTTCACACGCGTTGGCCAGCTGTCGGCGTTAAGGGTTCCGTCTGCCTGGCGCTTGAACTGCGTTACAGAGTGTTGGAAATGCAGGGTTTTAGACGAAACTATTAAACCTGCCCCCAGTATGTTGACCTACGAAAAGACATCATACTTTAGACGAGGAAGGAATGGTACTGTCAAGTTACCATGCGTGATGTATATATTACTTTGAAGCCCTCCAATAGAGTTAAAAGTAGCTTTTTCAAACTGCCGTATCTTAAAACATACTATCCGGACACAAGCCAATCTACGATTCGAGGCTGTATTGAACTTTGCTGCAGACTTCTCGTCAATATAAAGATAGGGTCACCGCTGTAAGTGCCATAGGTACACGCAGCACTTCGAGAACACTGCACGCCAGTTCAGAGCTCTGCGCGTAGCGGCGATGGCACTCTTTCGGCGCGTGCCAATGTAAGCATTATTGCTCCTGCGCTTTTCGGCCAAAAAAGGAGAAAAAAGATGCAGGCAGGCGGGCCCCTTAAGTGCTCTCTTTCGCTGCTTGCCCCGAGACCGCGATACCGACTGACTAGAAAACACATCTCACAAAGGATACATGAGTACCTTTCGTTTCCTGGGACTCACTGGCAATTTCCAAAGATGAGAAAAGGCAGAGATTGCATGCGTCTACTGGCCAAGGAGAATCCCAACCGAGTGCGAAGCGAGAGAAAGAATGTAAGTTTACATAATGCAATGAGAATGGAACACACCCTAAGGAAAGATGCTCCCTATCGTTGGGCTCACAATTTCTGGTGAGGCTCTAAAGCCGATGTTTCTGCAGATCTCCGGTGGCGAAGAGGTTGCAGGCGGGTTGAAAGCGACGTTCCGTACACTAAAATTTGGAGCAGCATGCACGGACACTTGCAACAATGTGCGTGTGCAGCGAAAAATTAAAACAAAAAATGCCCGGAAAACAGTTGTATTATACTTTATAATATTTTAGTAAATATAATAACAACTAATAGTATATATCACAATTACGTTTCGTTACGTTAACAAATCACTAGTCTATCTAATTTTCTGCGCAAAAATATTATTATCTTTTAGCCAAAAACTTGATTTAAATACCAAAAATTTTAATATATTTGAAGTCATTCGTGAAATGTATTCACGTGCCTTACGATTTACGGGATTTTACCGCCTTAAAAGTCTATCTTGACTAATGAAGAATTTTTATTAATAGGGGACGAGTTAGATTGAGATTTTTATACGCTCTAGATGCATGGCAAACAGGGACTCCAACTCAGAGTTATAACCTATAACACGATTAGAAAATTGCCAGTGCCAAGATTTTCTTATGCCTCGCAAAAACAAAAAAATATATATTACAAGATTTTTATCAAGGCAACGCAGTAGTCAACAAAATGTTCACACTTCCGTGAGCCACATTACACAAAATAAGTTAATGTTTTCAGGAGATATAAAAAGGTCATATTCGAGCAATATAAGGACTCTTTTAGTATAAGGACTCTTTTTGTTTCCCATTTGCAATTATTATAATTCCGCTATTGCCTTATCAGACTTTGATCGCCGAATTCATATACAGGTCATTCAGAGCCTACTAAAAAAATTATCTTCCCTCATAACTTTATATATTCTAATTTTCATCACTTAAAATAAATGTACAACACTCACTTCTGAAAGGAAAGCGAGATTTAGTACGTGTAATGTTTTGTTAAATTATCTTGGTTGTAAAACTTTACGTTAAGCATTTTACCACCCAAATTTGTTGTAATCATGTTTCAATATATCACAGAACGTTAAACATATAATTAAAGGCTTAAGTAATTCTGCCACCCACATTAAGAATCGCAACATTACGTTTGGAACTTACCTACAACATGCGCGAGGATAACAGTGAAATTTCGTGCTATTTTAGGGGCATTAAAACTATACGATGTCATATTTCTAACCATATACCCAAGTGGTATCCACGGTTCTGTAAACACTGCCAGATACAGATACTGCGTACAATTGCAATAGGTGGAACAGAATGGAGCGAGTAGTGTGCAGGTCTTTCGCCTGGAATTGATGTTTATTCGATAGCAGTTGCTCAAAGAAACCACATCAACTATGCTGTACTTGGGAAAATTACAGGGTGACTGGAGGAAGGCCAAACTCAAGCGATGACGTTTTATGTCCTCCAAACCTCACAGGAGTGTCATTTTCAGGGTCTGATGGATTTTTACCATTGGAGGAAAAATCAGTAGATCGAGCAGAAAAGTGATATCTAAGGGTTTGCGGTGTAACAACAGGTTCGTTAATTGGTCTCAGCTGCCAGACGATGCAGTCGAAGCACAGCCTGCACCATGTTTGAGGCCTAACCGCAGTCAGAGGTATGAACGTTTTCAGGTATACAACACACCGGCACTTGCCTCGAGTATAACTATACGACTGGAAGCCATTCAGAATTATCGCCCAAAATCACCTATTTATTTATACTTCCAAACTTTTGCCAGCAGGCCCCAGAACCCTTCTCAGTGTCTCCTAATAACGTTTATTCGTGTATAATGCTACATTTTAATGTCTACATTTTTGAAGTGCTAGTTTCTTCAAGTGTTAATTTGAAGAAATTTACACTTCAAAAATGTAGACATTCAAATGTAGCATTAGACACAAATAATGGCCAGGCACCTTTGCAATATTCTTCCTTCTTTTAGTGCACTATGTTTCTGTGTATAAATTGAATGTATGAACATTTCTTTGATTTGATGTAATGCACACGTATTCGTGCTTCTGTGGCTTTTCTGTGAATCACTACCTATTTTAAGTTCTACTGGGTGTAGTTCCCTCTAAAATCAACTCTCTGCGCTCTTGTGTATAGCTCGTCTAAGTGCCGTTGCGTGGTGCAAAGAACATGGAGCGTGTACCAGGGTATATATAGCGAATCTGTGTCCCGTTTATTGACGAGTTAGAGTTAAATCTTCGCAGTGATACCCAGCTTGTTACGTATGTTACGTAAGGCGAGAACGGAGAATAATAACATTATGGCGGTGGTGGCATCTTGGTCTGGTGTGGCATTATGTTGGCCTCACGTACACCCATTAATGTTTTTGATCGTGGCTTTTTTAATGACAGGTGTACGGAGATGTTATCGTCCAAATGTACGACAGACTTTTCAGTGATGCATTCGTTGCACATTATTCCTGTTTGTGAACAAAAGTACACGTCCCCATTGGACTGCATTCGGGAATCACTATCAGTAAACCGATGATATTGCCCTTTTCTTTTGATTGGCTGGCAAGTTTCACCGATCTCAGTCGTATCAAGCATGTGTCACTATTATACATTTCCTTAAATTCGCGTAATACTATATGGAAAGCTACAGTTAATATTCGGAAATGTGATCAGTAAAGACGGAACGGCAGCTAAGCTCCGTAAACACAAAATACGGAACGTTACCGTATTTTCTATAGTTTCGAGATTCGAGAACGAAAAATGCTGAGTTTACAGAACGATTTCTTCGCCAATGTAACCTAAAATTATAGTTTCCCCTTCAGTTAGTAGTATATAATAATAATAATAATAATAATAATAAAACTTTTTTTTTTGTGGCGAAGTTATGGTATTATGTATCACCTTCTCTTACACTTACCCACTTTACATAATAAAACATAGCACTTATTGTTTTAAAAGAAAAAGAAATAAAAAATTGAAACGAAACTTAATGTCTACTATAAAATTAGAAAGTAGCTTATATGAAACATATAAAAGCAACATACATAAAATAAAAATAAGCTGAATGGTGAACTTACACGATTTCTCTTTTGATGTATGTTTTATGTGTATACGTATATTCATATGCATACACATACGTGCTTACATAAAACCACATACACATATAACATATATTCACATACATATAATTGTACTATATATAAAAAATAAACTATAAGATAACATCGATTAGCAAAAATTCTAAAACTGCAATATATTTTAAGGTTTTCTGAAGGATAGCAAATCACAGCTATTAACTATTTAAACACGGGGAAAAGACAAAAAAAAAAAGAATTAATATAAACCATTTTATGTTTGCTAGGTCTAAAATTATGTCAGTTACCTAAAAATATTCATAAAATAAAAAAGTAATGCAACGTTTACTCACACACGCTCATTCACACACCTTGATACATTAACAGTATATTTAATTAATTAAATAATAACATAAGCATCAGAAACATTACTATAGTTGCATGAAGCAGAAAGCAAATAAGTTAGAGGCATTATAAAAAAGGAACCTCCACAATAAGTATTGTTTTTATCAAGCCCATGTTTCACGTTCATTTCAATATTTATAGCCTGGCTAAGCTGTTCCGGCATAATTTTTTGAATTTAGTGGTTGAAATTGTATCTCTTGCTTCCTGAGGTAAGCAATTCCAGAGTTTTGTTGCGGTAACGATGAAAGATGAAGTGAAAAATTGGTTGTGTTGTGGTACTAGAAGCTTTTGTTGATCGAAAGAGCGAGTGTTTAAAGTATTGGGTGGTAAGAAACGAGGCAAAATGTATCGAGGACGTCCTGTTAGAAATAATTACTTTAACAAGCAGATATTGTGCAATGAGCGTCGATTTTTAAAATCAAGCCATGAGAGAGTATAACTGTATTTATTGATATGGTCTTTCTTTTTAAGATTAAAAATAAGACGTACACAGTTGTTTTGTATTCGCTGAAGTCTCTGAGCTAGATCATCATGCAGGTCACTGAAGACTATATCAGCATAATCAAGGTGTGAAATTATTAATGATTCTGTTAAAGTCATCAATTTCGCAGGTAAAATTTTTATAAGCCTTCTTAATTAATGTAAAGTGACATTTGTTTGTCTACAAATGTAAGTGACATGTTCTCTCCATGTTAAAGTTTCACTTAATATTACACGTAGGTATTTTACGTACTTTGATAGAGGAATTGACTCGCCATCAAGTATTATATTAGGAGCGCAAGTGACGTTTGGTGATTTGAGTAGTTTCTTGGATCCAATAATAATGCTCTGGGATTTCTTAGGGTTTAATAGTAGNAAGTGACGTTTGGTGATTTGAGTAGTTTCTTGGATCCAATAATAATGCTCTGGGATTTCTTAGGGTTTAATAGTAGCCCGTGCGTTATTGATCATTCTAAGATGTTTAACAATTCATGTTAATTGTGTCAATTGATGACGTAATATTATCGGGATGAGCTGGCAGGTAGATTTGGAAGTCGTCTGCATAAAGATGGTATTTACAATGTTTTATCAGCTTAGGGAGGTCATTAATAAAAATAGAAAATAGTAGGGGTCCTAGAACAGAGACCTGGGGGACGCCAATTTTAACTGTGCGCCAAGCGGATTGTTGTTCTCCGCATACAACTCTCTGATAACGGCCACACAAGTAACTTTTAATCCATTCTAACGTTATTTTGGAGAAATTAAAATATGATTTTAGCTTTGCAAGTAATAGCTCGTGGTCAACGGAATAGAATGCTTTGCTAAAATATAATGGTGTCACAAGTGTTAGCAAACGGTTATCCATGTTATGTTTTATGTCATGAGTGACCTGAAGATGAGCCGTACATGTGCTAAAGCCCTTTTTGAAGTCAGACTGATGGTCGACCATCAGGTTATCTTCAATAATGTACCTTGTTATCTGTTGGTGTGCAATATATTCAAGGGCTTTGGAAATTGTGGGAAGAATGCTTTTGGGTCTATAATCACTGGCACATTGAAGATTATTTGTCTTCGGGATGATTATTACTAAAGTAGATTTCCGCTGAGTTAGAAAGCTACCTGTGACCAGNATTGAAGATTATTTGTCTTCGGGATGATTATTACTAAAGTAGATTTCCGCTGAGTTAGAAAGCTACCTGTGACCAGTGAATAATTAAGTATTTTAGTTAGTGCTTCTAGGATAAACGGCAAGGCTTAGTTTATCATGTCAATTGAAATTCTATCGTTACCCTCGGCCTTTAGCCCAGTCATATTAGGGGTTTCACCTCGGAATGAAAGATAATAAGCTGTAAATTGATATAAGCCTTTTTTTTTTGTCGTTCTTAATGTTGTCTCAAAAGTCACCAATGTTATCGTGTCCGCGTCTTATGATATTGAAGGTCAAAGGTCATAAAAATC
>NQII01003089.1:145780-206698 GCA_002778355.1 Clitarchus hookeri | reverse complement strand
AAAGCGAGATATTCGCGAAAAACCGATTTTTATGACCTTTGACCTTCAATATCTTAAGACGCGGACACGATAACATTGGTGACTTTTGAGACAACATTAAGAACGACAAAACAAAGGCTTATACCAATTTACAGCTTATTATCTTTCATTCCGAGGTTGACCCCTTTTTTTTACCTAATATGACTGGGCTACTTGGTTTTAATTCGTTTGATCTTTCAGAACGTCAATAGGCGTGACGACATTCACCTTACAGTTATACAAGAAGGTCGTAGGAAAGTGGTAATAGTTACGAACACTGAAACTTGTGATTCGTATTCAAATCTCGCTAGAGAAACAAATATTTTTACTTTTTAAATAATTTTATACAAAGTAAAACATCCTGATAATAGAGATTAAAAGTTTTTCATACTCCTTTTTTTCAACCGGAAGTACAGAAAAAATAGCTGAAAATTTAACGTACATGTTCCGAAAATTCGCGAAAAATTCTGTGAGATTTAATAAAAGACAGTTGTTTAAAAAAAAGTGTGTCATTCATTTTACGAAGATTTATGGAGATTTTTACCAGCAGTCTTCCGAAAAATGACGAAAACAATTTTAACAGTGTTGAAACGGACTCTGACGTATTGTGGAGTGTCCAGTACCTCCACGAACCACCCAATAGCTTCAAATCTTAATAGCTTCTGATGGACTACATACCACAGGAAATCCTAGACACTGTTTTTTTCACCGCGAGTGCCCTTTGGACTACATGTGTTACTGTCCGTAGTAACCACACGTCTAACTGACTTTTACACATTACCTCACGTCGGTGGTGTGGCACGGAGTGTGGAGAGTGGAAATATTTGGGCGGCTCTTAATATCGAGGTCTCCAGAGCCGATGAGGGTAAAGTGAAGTGAGTATAGAGCATCAGGCGANGATTTGGGCGGCTCTTAATATCGAGGTCTCCAGAGCCGATGAGGGTAAAGTGAAGTGAGTATAGAGCATCAGGCGAGTATGGAGCAGCGCCGGAATGCAGGGGCCAGGGAAACGGTAAATCTCCGAGAAAACTCACCGACCAAAGGCATTGTCCAGCACAATTCCCACCTGCAAAAATCCGCGAGCGACCCCGCCAGGAATCGACCCCGGTTCGCCTAGGTGGGAGGCGTGTGGTCTGACCACTACCCTACCGCGGACCCGTGTGGCATGGGTCGTGTCGGGCCTCGTGAAGTCTGTTATTGCCAGCTGTGACGTAGCGTCATAAAAAGCCGAAACGCTAGGCTTTGTCTACCAATAAAACTTAAAAATGTTTATAAACATATNTGTGACGTAGCGTCATAAAAAGCCGAAACGCTAGGCTTTGTCTACCAATAAAACTTAAAAATGTTTATAAACATATATTTTTAAGGTGCAAACCATATGCGAAATTCGCCTTATCATAATGCAAATATATCGCAGAACGCGAAGAGAGATTTTACGCTCTTAATCTTCCCTGCCTCTCCAGATTCCATGCGAGACACTTGTCGATGCTGGAGACAAGTCGCAGTATGTGTTGGGTATGTTGCAAGGATCTGGGTGGGACACAACCTGCGCCCACTCGCCTTTCTCACAGTGCTGTTCAGATGCGCAAAACGCCAGCGTACAGGAAGATGACTATGGTAGTATCAACTTTCGTCAGTGTTTAATAGTGAGAGAAAGGTGAGTGAGTGTTGGCCCCATTGTGGCTGNTGTGACGTAGCGTCATAAAAAGCCGAAACGCTAGGCTTTGTCTACCAATAAAACTTAAAAATGTTTATAAACATATCTCTTTAAGGTGCAAACCATATGAGAAATTCGCCTTATCATAATGCAAATATATCGCAGAACGCGAAGAGAGATTTTACGCTCTTAATCTTCCCTGCCTCTCCAGATTCCATGCGAGACACTTTTCGATGCTGGAGACAAGTCGCAGTATGTGTTGGGTATGTTGCAAGGATCTGGGTGGGACACAGCCTGCGCCCACTCGCCTTTCTCACAGTGCTGTTCAGATGCGCAAAACGCCAGCGTACAGGAAGATAACTATGGTAGTATCAACTTTCGTCAGTGTTTAATAGTGAGAGAAAGGTGAGTGAGTGTTGGCCCCATTGTGGCTGNAACTATGGTAGTATCAACTTTCGTCAGTGTTTAATAGTGAGAGAAAGGTGAGTGAGTGTTGGCCCCATTGTGGCTGCCTACTTTCTCTGATGAGTACAATGTTCCCGAATATCGTTATGATGTAAAAAGGTTTTGCGATAGTGCATTACAATAGTTCACGCCTCCGCGCTGTCATTGATATAAACATAAATATGCAATAATCCTTAAACTGTTAACATGTTTAAAAATAACGTAAGGGACCTGTGTGTTCTCCAAGTCGAAATTTTGCGTTACGCCACTGATTTCCAAATGAACTTTTTGAATTTAGGGCAGACAAACGTCTGTTATGAAAGTCATCGTATGGGTGTTTGAACTAAACTGTTACAGTTTATTGCCTCTCGTGTAAGTGAAGATGCTCTATCTTATATTTTATTTGTGCACATGACTGTAATTTTATAGCTACTACGGCAGTTAAAAAATAATCTATCCCTTTTTTTAAGTGAAAGTTTAAATTACCAACATGTTCTTCTAATATGTCCCAAAGTTACGTTCAGGCACAAAGCTGCTTCTATAGAGCGTTAATGAACGAAAAAATACATTGATTACAATATACAGATATTTGGAAACCAATCTTTGCAAGCAACAACAATTGCGGTGAATTATTCGTCTTGTTTTATTGCCAACGGATAATCGTTTATTTAAAGCGGAATATTTTCCCAATCATTAGTATTCAGCCAAAAATTATTTATTTTAATTATGTGTTGTTAATGTTACTGGGATTCCCATAAATTCCTTTAATTGATAACCAAGTAAACGAACAATTTAGCTACAGCAAAACATACTATCGTCTCTTAAGAGCTGTATGACTGTACAAAATAAAGGCCCCAAAAAATGAAATTAAAATCGTGGTTCAAACTTTACCTTCTCCCCACTGTCACCATTTACCGCGTCCTTTGAAAGCATGCCGCTGCGCAGCCAACGAGGAAAACGCAAGGGTTGCCAATGAAAGTCTCGGGAAACAACTAGCAATCCAGTGACTGCACACAACAGACACAGAGAGTATTGCGAAATCAAAACAATACCATCGCCATTCATGAATCGTCGTCGTGCTAAAGCCTGATTTACCTTCACCCACTTCCATAACAGTTTCCGCAGCCATTTTACAGCGCCGTTTCCGCTACAGCGCTGGTAACATATGTGTATCCCCCTCAGGGATTTGGCTCTAAATTTATCATAGTTTTTTTCGTATTGAATTGTCTGAAAGCTTAAGAGAATGTTGTAGTCTATTATTTTCTGCTTTCCTCAACAGCGCAGTTAAAATGACTGATACTGGAAAAGCAAACGAAAATTAGTGTTTATTTATGCGAAATGATTTGTTAACCTTCTCTGCAAAATAAATTAATATTAATTTTGCTCTTAGTAATTTTAAAGACTAGGAATAACATACAAAACCTTTACAAAAGTACAATGGGATACAATGCGAACTTTGCTTGGGTCCGTATCACATATTTCGCTGATCTTGGTAATGTAGTTTGGTCAACGTAAGCTAAATTGCAATGGTTTATAGGATCCAGACCACAAAAATGGTTTGGAAATAATTTTATTCTTTTTTATAATTTTGTTTTTGCAGCATTTTTAAGTAATTTCTATTTTAAAATTAAATTTTTGTAAAAATTAAACAGATTCTCTCACTCTCTACAATGTTTGTTTGCACGATGTTTGTGATGAATTGAGAAATTTTTGGCGATGCAAACCGATATGAATCAGTAATAAATGAAACATTCATATTAAAATTATTGGAAATCAAATCCACGTTACCCGGTCGTAACGCGCTTGTAAGCGTTCGGAGTTTATTCTACACGAACAACTGCGTTAATGGACATATTATCACATCATAAAACCGGAATTCCGTAACCAATGAATGTCAGAGTTTTTAATATTAATTTTTGCTTTCCTCCCTAATAGGCGAAAACCTCTCGCAAAAATAAACAAAATACGCGTACGGTTTTTCGCTATTTTCAACAAAACTTTTTTGCTAATAAATGTAGCATATTTCTAACACGCACTCCATAAAAGTTTTGCGTGGAAGCAAGGAAATCTCAACACATTGTTCTGGTTTAATATTTCTTCTACATAAAATCACATTAGTTGGAATTTCTTTTATTTTATGCAGTATAAAGAACATTAAATTATTTTAACGTTGTATATTTGACATGTGTATACATTTATTTCAACGCCGCCATGAATCCTGTAACTCAAGCTAAAGAATTTTAAGAACAATAACGAAAGTTAATTATTTCAGTTAGCTTTTCGTGTAAATTTCTTTAAATTTTTAGAATTTTGTAAAGTGATGAACAAATGCCATGTGTCAAGAGGTGAAAAATTAATATTTACCGCTCCTTGACATGACTCTACGACTAGGATAAAGAGCGTCCCCGAGAGATATGAGAAATCGCTTGCCTCGAAGATTTTTGAAGTTATGCACTTTTCTTGGCAGAAATTACGAGCACCTCTTTGCAAACAAAACGTGTTGCTACTGGTTACACTGTATGTTGAGGACAGGTAATAATAATTTAATTTGTGTACTTGACTAAATTTACTCTGCGTCTCTACACATCATAATAATCAAGGATTTGAAATGAATAGTAATATCTACCTAGATATCTGTGATTTGGAATTTATAGGTCTTGTTTAATTTGGTGCATGATATTATTTTATGTCGCATCGATAAGCAATTAAATATGTTTCTATAACAAAATCTNTCTTGTTTAATTTGGTGCATGATATTATTTTATGTCGCATCGATAAGCAATTAAATATGTTTCTATAACAAAATCTTAAAGTCTGAAAGCCGAACTTAGAATTTTAATTTTTCTTATTTTGTATCATTCCGCCTCGTGTAAAATTAAATTCGTCATGGATACGGTGGATAGTACTAATACATCGAAAAATTCAATTAATGAAACTGTTGGGAATGTAAATTTTGTACTCAAATGCCAGTTTTTGCCATGCATGGTACAAATAGAAAACAAGAGTTTACTAATTTGAGAATCACACGTTCCCTTTAACGCTGCCAACTTTACTATAGCAAGTCAATCTACGGTATATATCTGTTGAATGGTATCAGTTACGTAAAGCTTTTTCTCCCAAATG
The DNA here is from genome assembly GCA_002778355.1 of Clitarchus hookeri. NCBI lineage: Eukaryota > Metazoa > Arthropoda > Insecta > Phasmatodea > Phasmatidae > Clitarchus > Clitarchus hookeri. The sequence goes on along the minus strand of NQII01003089.1, from coordinate 201,456 downwards.
TTGGTTTTGAAAAGAGCTCAATTATCCGCGAACTACCAGCGCGAGAAACATCAACGAATTTTAATGAAGAAAGGATTTGGTAATGTACATCCAAGTGGTCAGTGAGATAATGTTCTTGCTTCACAATAACGGTCTTGGGAAGTAAGTGATTTGGGTTTCATCCTAAGCACTGAGGAATGCGCTGGAGTACGGCGCTTCTAAAATATAACGAGTCGTGGCAAACTTTTCCTGTTTTCTGGTTAAATGTTCCAGGTAAATTATTCTTCCACAGTTCTGCGCAATTTTTCACTGTGATAGCAACGCGGGGTTTTTTTCCCGTTGGTGATACCCCATAACAGGGTGCCCGGGGCAGTACGGTGAGGTATGCGTTGGCAATTGCAGGACCCATGCCAGTACACCACTCTCTATTCATCCAGAAGCTTGGAAAACTATCGCACAGAAACACATATACTGCTCTCATGCAATTTATTTGTATAAATCCACCTTTATTTGGGTCGCGTATTTTTTTTAATGTAAGTGAAATATTTGGGTGAGTTTTATAATTTGCGGTCATGCCTGCTCGTGGCACAAGTGGTGAGTTACGGTCCGTCTGCAACGTACATGTAGATGCTCCTTTACTTCACGAGATTTCCGCCAAGCTACGTTTGTCTCAGAACATTTTCATCTCTACTGAAGACGGTACGTGAAATCGTATCCAACAGAACATCATTACATCCATCAATGTCGGCATCCGATACTTTATCAGTTTAGAGTCGGGCTACAGAGTACCCTGTTAGCTTCTGACTGCACGTCTGCCGTTGTTTATCACGACACGCGAACTCTGCAGACCATTTCCCTGCCAAATCCCTTGGTTAATTAATGTTCCATGGAAGTTGCGCATTTTTTAAAGCTGTTTTCTTTCCCCTCACCAAACTCGTAGCCTTTTCTCAACAGTGGAGAAGTATGTTCATTTTTTTACACCCCAAAATCTTGGTCGTTCGTTTCGTATCCTAATCAAAACTTCTCAGAAAAATTATTAACCACTTTAATCACCGTGGATCTCGTGCATGATTATCTTGGCACGAATCGCTTAAATATGACACTGCTTATGTCATTCATAATCACTTACTAAAAAATGTGATATTTTTAAAGGCCACTGCGTTAACAATTCGGTAATTCATAACACCTCAGAAAGTGAGTGATCCCGATTTACCTTGTATACCATGTGATGATCTCTCTCGTCCTACTCAGGCCTACCAGTGCATAATATATACCCATACTTACTTAAATACTTATTTCATTAATTGTTTTTTATTTTTACATTACAGCCATATTCTCCGTGATCTGTAGTTTTCCTCAGTTTATTTAATCGTTTTCTGTATTTTCCCCAAAAATTATACCTTATTATTACTTGTGTCCAACAAGTTCATATGATGTAAAATATTATTGTGTTTATGTGATACACTAATATGTTTCTAGAGATTGTGTGGTGTCCCAGTAAGCGCAGTGAGAATTATAAGTTACCGCTATAACCAATTCGCCACTTTTTTATACACAAACATGCAAGTAATTATGATAAGGCAGGTGGTAGGTGGTAAGAAATTGTGTTTTATATAAAAGGAGTACAAATAAGGGATGTTTCGCCATATTTGATGGTTTTCGGTTGATTATTTCCTTAGATATGTTGAAGGCCTGTTATAATACAATTTTGTGACTTTTCTCCTAAACGGAGGACGATTGAAACTGTTTCTTAGTAAATTAAGTACACATCGATACGTCAAGTTGGACTTTCCTTAGCTTCTATAGAACTCGAGATAAGGCATTCGCCACTACGAGAATACACCTATTGTGGTGGTGCAATGCTAACATAATACACTGTAAAACAATTTTTGGTAAACTTCTTAAACTGTAATGGAAGTTTCTAACCTATATACTGCATGGCAATAATACCACACATCAAGCTGCCGATATTGGAATGTTTAACGTCACTACTCTACAAAGTTGGGAACTTCCCTACGCATTTGACTGTTTCCTGAGCAAATGTAGGAACGCTACGATGAATGTATAGGGAAAAAATTTACCATTCCCGCTTTCTCATCTGGCGTATACACTGGTATGGTAAATTTCTGAACAATTTCTTATAGTGCACACTTGCAGGTTAATTTCCCGTTTTGGCCATCCTGATTTCGATTTTCCAAGGTTTTCCAAAATTACTCCAGGCGATTGCTGTCGATTCCTTTCCCGATTATGATTGTTTGCGTTGTTTATTCCGTTTATGATGACCTCGCTGTTGAAGAGATCCGTACCACATCTATAAGACCACCGTTCTGAAAGTGAGACTAACTTGCAGAAGTTATGCGTGGCCTTTTATAGTATTACTTGCATGAAAAATTTGGCAGGACTCCATTCACAAGTTAATGACATATGATCGTTGAATTTAAGTTTTGGGTATCAATTAGTGCATTCAGTATACACAAAGTAAGAATTTCCAGCATGCGAAATTGTGTTCAATTCGGTTTAATTACGTCGAGACAGCTATTTTTTTTAAATAAGTGACTTATAATTATAAAATTCGCTAATTCATAGGAATTGTAATAGTATTCTTTATACGTGAAATTTCGGATTCATTTCGGCAGTTCCTGAAATACGATATCAGAGTTATACTGATTTTTTCTAACAAAATTAAGTTCAAACTATGCACTGAATACAAGAATTTACTTTCACCTTAATATTGTAACACAGAAATTTTTTTTTCAATAGAACAAAATTTGTTTGGCACAAACAAATTCATTGCTTGTATAGGGGCGGTTAAATATTTTGTTATTGAAACCAAATTATTTTGTTGTTATTTGGTTGCCCTGGACGTATAAGGTTTGGTCAGTGCAACTAAATATTTGTGTCGCTCTACGCACACTACAGTTTCAGCAATTATAAAAATAAAAAGTAACAAATAAGACAGTAAAAGCAGCCATAAAGAACCGAAGCCGGAAAATTCGCGCTCGAATACTACGCCTTAGTGATTTCAACCAAAGTGACGGTTGACGAAACACATCTGTCTCAAGATTGACGTAATGTAATGCAAGTCACTTAGCTTGTTAAATAATTCCAAGTTTTACAGGTCTACTTTCTTGTTTTATATTGAAAATGTTCCATTTGGTTTGTTTGTGTCATTATTAAGCATCAACATATACACTAACAGGCGCTGTTCATATGCCGTCACAAAAAATATTAAACCCAGAAGATGTAAATTCGCATGATGACAATCAGATGAACCCATTACATTACATACAATTAAATAAATACCAGTACTTGACAAAGCTGATTTTGTTGATACCAAGTTCTGTAATAATAGTCAACAGGTTGTTCCATCACAGTATGCTTGTAAAGTAGTTGTGAATGCTAAATATATGTATGTGATGTTGAAACAACAAAATATTTGTTGGCTCAACAAATTATTTTTTTGTGTTTTATTTGATTCTAGGAAACTAATGCAGATGCCGAGCAAGAGCAGATTAGTTGACTGAACAAAATATTTTTCAGTGTAAACAAATACCTTATAAGTAAACTCACTTTGTATCTATTACTAAATCTTTCTCTCAGTGCAGCATACCAAGTTTGGTCGAAACACAATAGTGGTTCGGTAGGTGTGGCATGCAAACCTAAAATATTTATAAATTACGCCATTCTGAAAATAAGTCTTCGTGCTCCTAAAAATGTATAAGTTCAGATTATCTGTCAAACCACTAATTGTAAACGAAATTTGCTGGTAACAGGGTGAGTTGTTCTCAAGATATGGTGAAAATTCATGTAGTGCTACGTTCAAAAATAGTGAACAGTAAGGTATGTGTTTCTGTATTTAATGCTGATATTGCAAACTGTCATCATGCCAAACTTGGTTCACATTGGTAGTGGCACTTGTGATATTACATAACATCCAAAGTATTTAAACGGCCGCCATTTTGAAAATAAGCAACCTGTATAGTTGGAACTAGAAGTCGGGCGTCTTTACTGAATAACACGTGAGTCGAGTTTGATAAACTGCGATGCACTGGCTCAAATATTTAGTGAAGAAACACTTGCATATCAGTCATTATTGAAAATAAAAATAAAACATTGTAAAGATAACATGCCAATTAATTAAAAGAAATTCGTAGGTAATACCCACACATAAATTTACTTAACATTTTAATCAATTTCATGTTATAATGTTTTTCATAACTGTACTGATTAAATATTGTATTTTTTCAATTATTTTCAATGATTTGACTACAATTTCAGTCCGTCACTACAGGATTTTATTTTTGTAATAAAACATAATTTAATATACGTATATATACCTAGGTGAAAATATTGCGCATATCTACAAAACAAGATGGCAAAATTGTGGTTCTTAAATTATGTACAAAAACTTTAATAGCTCAAATCATAACAATTAGCATATTGGACTGCCTTAAAATAAAAAAGGAACGCGATGAATGAATGCGTGATCGATAATGTAAATATTGGGACGCGCGATGCATTTTTAATGATGCGTTTAGCCGTTGTGTAAAACATGTTCAAGGAAGCGTATCCATACTGTACATTAAACAAATAACAGAGAGAAGAAGAAGAAATTAGGGTAGCCAAGGTGGTTTAATGATACCTTCGCATCAAGGATGTGGGCAAGACGGACTAATGTAGTCCTTCTAAAGGGACCATCCGTTGATCATTTTATATTCGTGCTTATATTTCTAAAACTTAACAGTTATTATAAAAATCACTTACCATTCTTTTGAAAACTTGTGAGTACGGTAATTCTCGAAAGGGTATGACACAGACCAAAAACATATTCTCATATATACAACTACGTGGCAACCGTCGAAACCTGAAGCCAAATATAGCGAAAGAACGCTTGTGTTGACATTCTGGGGAAGGAATAATTTAGAGCAGAGGGGAAGAAACAACAAATACCAGGAATTTCCTCGTCTTTTTTTTTTTTTTTTTTTTGGTAAAAGGTAAATGTGTGAGCACAGGCTCTAGTTCATACAAGGACTAAGGGGGAAACTTTTCCCTGGCAGGAACGCCACAGACACACTTGCATGCAGGCCACGGGCGTTAACGAGCCGGACCAGAGAGAAAGAAAGCGCCCCTGGAATATTGTTGCAGTTCAACCGACGCTGGAGCGACGCGAGCGCACCGGGCGGGCGGTTTCGAAACTTTCCTCCCCAGGCAAGTCAAACAAAGTGCTCAGTGCAAACAACCTCTTTGTCTGTACTGCAGCGCGGCGCGTGGCTGTGGCGTGCAACTTTCCCCTGTGTGCCCGCCCGCGACCGTATCAAACATCTCGTCATACAGAACTCTGTGACCTCCTCCTCAGCAGCCCTCCCACCACCCCCCGCTGCTCCCTTTCCCGGCACACGAGCGAGAAATTACACTCCCGCAGGAGAGACCAAGTCCTTTGACATTCTTATTTGCCGCACCTCCCGCACATTTCCCCAGCCGAGTGGAACGAAATTATCAGCGGCTTGGCGTGTGTGAAGGAGTCGAGCACCTGATAAATCGAAACCGTAGCTCCACGTGCCCTAACATATAATCGACCTAGGGCCAGATGGAGGAAAACTACTTGAAAATATTGTATCATTCGTATTTAGAAAGTTCCTATTAACCCTCCTCTTAGGAAAATGTGAAATTGAACTTGATGAACATTACGTACCGTTGAGCGACTGACTACATTTTACACACAGAGCGTAACTGATCAGCGCCGTCGTTCTGAGCAAACGACATTATCAGCCACACGATAATCGACCACTTTTATTGCTCTTGGAAATTTCGCTTTTGGTATTGCATTCATAAAAGATATATTCTGGGTGATTACTAAGTTGTTCATACTAAAATTTAAAATATTAAATATTGTATTGGTATTTAAATTTTGAGCGCCAACTAATTATTTTGAGTCATTTCGACTATCAGGTAGAATACTTTATTGATTTCCTTCTTTCCAATATCATATCTCCGCGAGTAAATAATGAAGTGGAGATATTTGGGTGGCTCTTAACATTGAGGTCCTGACAGTCGATGAGGGTGAAGTGAGGTGAGTATGGGGCAGCGCCGGAATGCAAGGGTGGGTAAAACGGGAGATCCCCNGTGATTGAACTTGATGAACATTACGTACCGTTGAGCGACTGACTACATTTTACACACAGAGCGTAACTGATCAGCGCCGTCGTTCTGAGCAAACGACATTATCAGCCACACGATAATCGACCACCTTTATTGCTCTTGGAAATTTCGCTTTTGGTATTGCATTCATAAAAGATATATTCTGGGTGATTACTAAGTTGTTCATACTAAAATTTAAAATATTAAATATTGTATTGGTATTTAAATTTTGAGCGCCAACTAATTATTTTGAGTCATTTCGACTATCAGGTAGAATACTTTATTGATTTCCTTCTTTCCAATATCATATCTCCGCGAGTAAATAATGAAGTGGAGATATTTGGGTGGCTCTTAACATTGAGGTCCTGACAGTCGATGAGGGTGAAGTGAGGTGAGTATGGGGCAGCGCCGGAATGCAAGGGTGGGTAAAACGGGAGATCCCCGAGAAAACCCGCTGACCAGCGGCATCCCCTAGGAGTGGGGGGGGGAGATGAGTAGTGTAAATAATGATGTTATCTATAGATTCTTAAATTTTACTTCTAAATTCATTGTAGGTATAATTTTAACTATTGAGCAGGTTCCAGCTTTATTATATAATCATGAAAATTTCTGCGTAACTGCAGATAGCTGACAGAAAAATATCCTGTAGGTAATTTTTATCTGTTTGGTATCATCCCGAATAAATATATTATGGAATACTTTAGTGTATGTTTTTTACAACTGTGATTATATCTGATAACACTATTTCTATGTTTACCTTCGAAAATACGAATACAGTCATTATATAATTTCCTTACTAAACCGTGGTAAACCATCCCGTCACCCTCTAGGTACTGCTGTATCACTCTTGCTAGCAAAGCATTAAAAATCGCTGCATATACGTTGGACCACCACGCAATATTGCTCTTTTAGAGTTCCTCTATTGAATTTAATCTCGTCTCTAGCGCGTGAACATTTATAGCTTAATATAATAACTAGGAGTTGTAAAATTATTATAATAATATAATAACATTTTGAGTTTTCACTATGCAGTAATTTGTATCTTTGTGTTTTAATTTATTTAGAACATTTTTCTAGCTTCCGCCTTTTAAATAGAAAAAAAATTGTATACGCATGTTTTATCCAGGAAAACCTGGGTTCTCTGGGTGAAATAATACAAATTAATAGCTAAACTAAAGAAACATATTTCATCATCTAAAATAAATAAAATCTGGTGTTACAAATGTTGTGGGGGATTAATATAGTTAATATAGCCTCAGTTATAAGTGTGCTCTAAGGAATGAAATTCAGAAATTTTAAACGACAGCTTTGCACAAAATAATAATTTTTAAACTGGAGTAATTCGGAAAACACGCTTCAGTGTAAAATAACCCCAACTCGCGACACTGCAAGTGACTAACAAAGTTTAACATTCTGGATCAGTCAGGAACCGTTTCCCCATGGCCCGTTTCGAAACTTTCTACCCATTATATTCCCCCCACCCCCTCTACAAAAAAATACAAGTCAAATGCAGCTATTTGCAACAACAGTTCATAACTAGATCCTAGAGAGTGTGTGCGTATGAAGTTCACGCCTAACCATTATAACTGTCCGAGAAATTATGGTTATTAATTCACCACTGCTTAATAGGCCCAATGTTCAACGTTAACGATGTTAGATTAAAAAAAAAAAATTTACCACTGGAAATATGATTTGCAGCGTATCTTTCACTTGAAGTAGACATATCAAACATCTTAAGTTTAGTTAAATTTCAATGTAAAATATGGTTTTAAAAAAAAGAATATTCTCTAGTAAGTTTCTTAGATAATAAAATAGTCCGTTACTGAGGACGAAGGATATCCAATAAAAAAAAAAATATTTGACAGATTGCCGATATTAAAAATGCAAGCGAAGGTGATGCGCTCTTGTGGTCCAGTGTGACGAATGCATTCATAGCGAACACGCGGCCGTGCTACCGTATGTTTTCTGCAACGTATTATGAAGTAAAAGATGTAACAATTAAAAACCACTTGTGAGATTTTNTACATTCATGCGAACACGCAGCCGTGCTACCGTATGTTTTCTGCAACGTATTATGAAGTAAAAGATGTAACAATTAAAAACCACTTGTGAGATTTTATGCATTTATATGAAAAGCGGCATGCTTACAGTTTTCACTACGCAGTTAGATTCTAAAAATAGCTAGGGAAAAAAAGGTTACGCTATATTTAGTTTGAAACAGGTAACATGCATTACATTGCAAATATCATTGAGCACAAAAAGAACCGAACAGCTATGAAAATAATACTAAGACGAATACTTAGATACTTATGTCTAGCAAAAATAGCCGCTGGTAAGCAGCGGAGTGAGCTAGCAATATATTGTAGCACATTGCTTGCATAAGTGAAGTACTGATAGCGTCGTGTGAAAATCACATTCAGTACAGAATATTCACAAGCTAATGAAAATCTGTAACACAGCAAAGTTGTTCTGTCCTAATGAGAGTATTCAAGTTTGACGTAATAAATTTAATAAGCAGAATATGGAGTAATTATTTTGTGGAAATTAATCATGCTAAAGCAAAAAATTCAAAATGGTACCTTTTCGTTCACAAACAAAACGAAGTGATAATTTACTACTAATGCTATCAAATCTTTGTTAACTGGCACCTTAATGTAAAAATTAATCTTTTACCAAAACGTGTAAAGAATGAAAATATATATATAACATGAGAAATCAAAATAAATGAGGCATATTAGACTAAAATTAAAATTTATTTCGCAATTCTGTAAAAATAGCTGAGAAAATTTAATCAATTTCAGAATTTTGTTTTCCGAGTTTAACAACAAAAGTGTGTGTAAACGTCAATCTTTTTATATATTATATATAATTTCAGTAATATTTTGTTATTTTAATTGTAAATTATGCTATTTAATACTAAAAAATAATAATTGAGAGAGATTTACTTACAAAACTACACTTCGCTATCAGGTGGAGTATTTAAAATTTACCAACAAAACCAATTCAACCCATATAAAAAAATTGACAAAAAACTTCGCTTGATTTAGTGCGTGTTTTTAAATAATGTACACTCTAAATTCGATTCAGTGGAAAATAACTGATTCGCAGTGAAACTCAATTACTTTAATCAGTGAAAATGACTCCACTTACAATCAGTGGAAAACTACTAGTTGTTTCAGTGAAAGAATTTTTTTCACTGATGAATAAATGACGTGAAACAATTTGACTGATTGAATAAGTGAAGGCCAACTGCAGCGGTGAATTAAATATTGTTTCCATTGAATTTATTCAAATAATTACGAGAAATAAACGCATTTACAATACAATTTTCCGCAGGTGGCCGGGATTGAACATGCACACCCTCCCCTCCTCACTATTAAACCGTTACCTTACGATCTCAGCTAATTTTTACTAACTTTTTTTTTGACTGTACGATACAGGAAGTACAATAGTGGACAAAGGCACAAGTGCGCATGTCCTTACTCTGGTTGCATACTTGTTACAAATGAATTAGTCATGACATACACACACTCACGCATACGCTTTAACCACCATTAGCCATCTCGCCCTACGTAGTCAGTCAATAAATTCACGTAAGTCGACGGGGGTTGACGTGTTTATAGTAAAGTCAATCATGTTCATGAGTAGGCAGACCACCGCTCTCCGTTTGACGGTAGGGGACGCTGTCAAATCAAGGAAGCAGTGTGTCTCCTCGCGTAGGTCGTCAGCCGCCACATCAAATCTTCGTGCAACATGACGTATACACCAGTTCCATAAGCGGCGGAAATAGATATAACTAGTAGCCCGATGAAGTGCTGTATCACATTGTTTACATATGACGCATCGGGCATCAGTATCTAGACGCATCGGGCATCAGTATCTAGGGAAATACGTTTACGTCAAAACTTAGTAGGTGTTAGGTCGTTGATAAAGGAATATACAGACGCTCGGAGGGCCGTTGGTATTTCTACATTTACTAAATTTTTCCATATTGTTTCCCTGTGCGAATTGGCTCATTTGAGTTGCCCCCTCGGAACTACATTCACCGTTCTTCGATAATGTTTGTATAATAGACTCGTAGTGACGCTTACGCCGTCTGGTAATTCACTAATAGTTTGTTGCACGCCTTGAAGTGCCTGTAGTTAATGTCGAGGGAGAATATGATCGTTTGTCCATACTGCTTGATAAGGCATTGTGACGTGGCGGTGTTCAGGCTTGAATTGTTGTATTATAGTTTTTTTCAAACAAATCCCCAGCTTTCGGTTTCAGATCCATAAGGCCCAAGCCTCCTCTGTCTGCCGTAAGAAGTAATTGCTCCCTATTCGCCCGGAGTATATGAGTATATACCCACGCCACATGAACCACCCTACGTACTGCCGTATTTGTGCCTCGGTCGCTTTTGGCACGGAGAACAGTTGCGCTACATACCATAACTGTAACAATAGGTACGTATTTACAATAAATGCTCTTTGTATAATAATGATGTTACGAAGACGAGCGGTTAGAAAGCTGCCGCGTACTATGTGCACCACTGAGTCCCAGTTGCATTTAATAATTTTCTCAGAATTTTGCATAAATTCTATTCCTAACGTATGAAGTTTATCAGTATTGACATGTGGGGATACCTGTCGCAGTGTATGTGGCTCAGGCTTCAGGTCGAGTAATTTTGTTTTCGCAGGGTTAACTTGGGCAGTCGCCGCGCGGGTGAAGTCGGATGTGTGCCATTAATTCCAGCTATTACTTCTTCACTCCGCACTATGCAAGTGACGTCATCCGCGCACCCAATGCTTGTTAGTTTTTGTGTCCCAACACTGGTACCATTGAGTTTAGAGGAGTGTTCTTAGGAGAGGTTCAGTGCACAGTACGAATTGGGACATGGATAAGGGACAACCTTGGTGCACGGAAGACTGAATGTTATAAGTTTCTCCCAACTTCCCATTAAGTGATATGTGTGTTTTTGCACCTCTTCTCAGAGTTTGTAAAATGGCGATAGTTGGTTGTGGGAAGCCTACATTTAGCATAATTCTGTCAAGGAGATATCAGTCCACCCGATCGAAGGCTTTGTCAAGGCCAACATTCAATAAAGACACTGGTCCCGGTGTTGATTTGGCTATTATCTGAACATCTCGCAATACAGCGAGGCCTTGATTGATACAGGTTTTTCGCACTGCACAACATTGTTCAGTTCCTATAATGTCAGATATGACGTGCTTCAGACAATTTGCGAAGAGGCGCGCAATAATCTTATAGTCCATGCAGAGCAGAGTTATAGGCCTGCAATCAGTTATGTTGAGCGGGTTATTTTACTTAGGGATCAGTATCAAAATACCGTCAGTTTGAGATCAACAAAGTACGTTTCTGTATATGACTGTGCGCATTATGTTGCAAAATTCCGTCTAGATGACCGGTCAATAATGCTGATAAAATTCGTATGGAATGCCATCAATTCCCGGCGATTTATTTTTAGGAGTGTGTTGTACGATTACTATATCCTTCTCGTCCGTGATTTCGCACTGGAGTAGATCACTCGAATCATCACTGAGATGGTTTGTAATGCTGTGCACAAAGGGAGCTCCGGCGTCTGTATCGATTGTCGGTTCTGAGTAGAGGCGTGAGTAGGGGTCATGGAAAGCAGCCGCAATTGTCACTGGGTCTCGTAAAGTTGTTCCCGCTACAGTTCGTATGACATCAACATGTCTTTTGGCACACATTTTCTGTTCGCTCGCAAGGGCCTGAATGCTTAGCCGCTCTTGATGTAGGGTATTGCAAGTATAAAAAAATTACATGCACTGTTCCATATTATTGCTATGTATATTTAGAATTTTTTCTTTAAGTCAACGCGCTGTGTCCCTCACATTCGTCCCTGTCGACGACGTGATGTCAAGGTCACGCAACGCCCTCTCGTAGAAGTATAACACTGACGCTTGTTCGCACCGGCAACGTTCTCTGTGGAACTGAAACACGCCCGTATCGACGCAGCGTTCCCACCAATCGGCCGCATCAGCATAGCAAGGTATCTGTGGAAACCAATACAGCCAGCGCTGTCTGAAGTCAGAGTCCGCATAGTATTGTCCCATAAGTATAGTCTGTAGACGTTAATAATTCCGCCCACGCACCGGAGTTCTTGGAGGAAAGTCGATAGTGCACAGCACGAGAGAATGGTTGGTAAAGTCAGCGGCAATGACATCATAACTACGAAACGATTGTCTGTTGTTTCTAGATATGTAAACTCTGTCTATCCTCGTACTTGATGAATGCGCATTAAACGTGTTGTGGGGTCTTGGTATGTTGAGAATGTCTACCACATATTCAACCTGGATCGCAGTTATGAGTTCTTGCAGGGCCGTGTTTGTCGGATACAGTCCATCACGATGGTATATTGGGTTAAAAACACAATTGAGGTCACCACCGAATGCAATTTTAGTCCTGTTGCCTTCTAGAAAAGGTAATCTCTAATTTCTGTAAAATTCTGTTCTTGCTGTTTTGTTCTGTGTACCGGACAGAGCATAAACAGTTACATAGAGGGCCAGTTCAACAGTTTCAGCGTCTGGTGGCGGGGGTGGCTTGCGTCATGTCTCCGAGATTATGTGGCCTGATGGGTGCGTCCGAACGTAGAGCCAACCGGTATCCATTCCGGGTAATGATATTCGTTCCTCGACTATGCGTTCTTACATTCGTGTACACGTTGTAGTTGTTAAAATGCGGAAACTGGGGTTGGGTAACTTTTTGCAAAAACAAATCGTCTATTGAATTGGCATAGGCTAAGTTATACAGGCCGTGAAATTTGTATGCTGCACAGATGTTAACTGTTGTTATCGTGATCATACTTGCCATAACGGAGAGCATACACTACGATGCATAGCATTAGTCCTCTTTTGTAGGCGTGCCGTGTGACGCGGTTTTACATTTTTCAATTACTTACTGAGCAATCGCCTGTGAATGTGCACATTGTGATTGTGGGCTTTCGAGAACTACTGCGTCTCGTCGTGGGCTGCAGCTTTCATGGCGGGGCTTCTTTTCCTTACGCTCGTGGTCAAGTGGTTCTGCAGTTCCTCCATTTTTCTTAGTAATTTGTTTGTCGAGATGTTTGTGTGCGGTTACCCCAGTCATATCATCATCCTCTAGTATGTCATATACATCAATGTAACGTGCGTATCAAAAAATGGTCGTTTCCCAGTAGGGAGGTTTGCGATACAACGGATGTCTCTGGTGATGTGTATTTCTGAAGCGAAACTAACGTCTTCCGAACAATCCGCTGTATCGTCATGTATTGGGGTGTGAGCCGGTGATTTGCGCACAGAACTGTTGCTTCCCTCTGGAGGGCGAGTGTGAGTTGGGTCCGTCTTGTCGGCAGTTGTCACTGTGTGTTGACAGACCGCGAGTGTCTGCGCCCAGGTCCGCATGGCCGGAGCGGCGCCCTGCAACAAAGTGGGGCAGTTGGCGCGCATGTGTCCCACTGCGTTCCAAACACTGTATCACTGTGGTTGACCGTATTACACGGCCACTCCCGTGTGTCCTACTTGAAATTGTGGATGTTGGTGAAACTCAATGTTGGCGAAATGCGTTATTTACGATGTCAGTATGGCCGATATTTGGGATATCAATATAAGCAATATATCGTAATTTATTTTCAATACACTCTGGGAGCGATACATTGCACCAATACCGATATGATCAACACGTTTCGAAACGATATTGAAAAGTGGATATCGCATATTCCTAAAAAAATCTTGGGTATCTCGGTCATCAGCTGTGATTTCCGTACAGGGAATGAGATAGTGACAATGGCAGTTTCGCAGAGGCCTACTTCTGAATCGAACACTGAACTGTTATGTTGAGTCTGGAACTGTCAAAATTACGTGACTTCGACTAAGGATAGATTACTGTTTACATGAACACGTTTTTTTAATGTTAGTTCACTTCTTCTGAACAAGTTTTAATGCAGTCACGATAATCTCAAGTTACGGTATTTTTTTACACGAAAGCGTTAGTATCTTTCAAAAAAGTATACACATACACATCATTATTTAAACACACGGTTTTCGCAGTTCTGTATGTAAATTGTGAGTTAATGTAAAGAACATACGCAGAAGATGATAATCAACTTCGTTTATAGTCTTTGGTGATCTTAGCTATTGTTCTGTGTGTGAAATATATAGATAAATTAAAAAATTATGACCGCGCGAGCAATCACGACCATTTGGTGTAAACTTTTGTGAAGAAGGAAAATTTGCGATTTACTTTGATCAATTTAAATCCGCGGAGAACGCAATAGTATATTCTTTTTGCAATTACGTTCAGTTCAGGCAGTTGCCTTTACAATATTACCTTGTAAAATACTGTTTGTTCGGTATCCACGGCGTGAGGCTTAACGAAATTTTAAGTACCAAACTTTTAAAATAATTATCTGCAAAATTCTAAAATGGTTATTGTGGGATTGTGTTGTTTTAGTTTATTTACATTTAATAAAACTGGACGAAAAGGCGGGGGGAGGGGGGAGAAGAGGTTGCCCTAGTGCACAAATTATTTATGTTTTTTTTTTTCTGGGAGCGTAGCTTTTAATAACCTCGGGCAGAATTGTTTTCCAAACTCCGTGTTTCGCTGAAATACCTCAAACATCCTTAACATTTATCCAGCTAATACGAAAATGCAGTTTTATTGGAGCGGGAAATTTACGAGGGCAAAGTTGCCCATGTATCGTGATAAAACCTTTAAACACGTTTTTATGGCTCGCGCTTTGCATCTCCTGCTCTCGTTTCGTAAAGGAACATCATAAAATCCTAGAAACGTATAAATTCTAACGTTAAAATAATTTTCAGGAGCCATAGAAAGTTGAGTATTTCGTTTTACAACTTGAATGATTATTACATTTACGAAAATCATTAACTTTACGTCGCAAGCTTCGATTGCCTTATTGGTTTCCATTCGTAAACGTTTGTCTGCGATGCGTACACTGTTATCAGGGGCAAATCACAAATGTATAACATATTTTTTAATACGTCACCAAAATAATCCTTCTTAATACTGGAGCCATTTTAAGTACCTACTTTTGCATTTTCCCATGTTACGTGGATAGCATTTTTTTCAAACACTTTATTTTATCATGTTTGACGTATTTTTAAAAGTTTATGAATATCAGAGAATCGATTATAAGGTCAGGAAGGGTATTTAACTAAGTATTTGTCCAGTTAGCCTGTAAGCCGTGCATGTACTCTTAGGTTAAAAATTTATATTATGACAAATACTACTACATATTACTATTAGTTTGTCTAGCTTGCTAACTATTTCCAATCACAACAGCTGTGCCGAAGAGTCTGCATATTTCTCTCACTTCACGTACGTAACTTTTGTTATATTTGGATACCGAGAGTTTGTGATTGTTTCACAGAACAAACATAATAAAACGAGATTCATCCTTCACGGTGTATTAAAGCCTGAGTTGGGGGAGAGGCCGCTGTGGTGTAGTGGCTAGGTTACTCGCCTCCCAACAAGGCGAACCGGGTTCGATTCCCGGCGGGGTCGTCCCCGGACTTTCACTTGCGTGAATCGTGCCGGACGATGCCGCTGGTCAGTGGAATTACTTGGGGATCCCCCGCTTCCCTCACTCCAGCATTCCGGCGCTGCTCCCTACTCACCTCTCCTCACCTTCGCCGGCTCTCCAAACCTCAATGATAAGAGCCACCCAAATCTCTACACTCACTCACTGAGTTGGAAAAATAAAATGCTTAGAATTATAAAACTCGTAAGAAATGTTATTCATAATACTTGCTTTTATCGTTATTATTTCCTGAAGATTATAATGCTCTACACTACAAACTTGGAGCTCATTAAAGCTGGGAACTGATGATTTGAATGGTATAGCTTAACCAATGGCTTGACCATCTTTTAATTTCTTGTTGCTTTCCACATCAAATCTTCAGATATCTTTTAAGTTGAAATGTGGGTATTTTCATATAAAAAAATTGTGTGCACGTTTATAGTGTCACATATGGCCAAAAAAATAAAGAGAGAATTTATGTAAATTTTTTGCAAAATGAAATTTCTACTTAACAGTATTGAACTGTTTCATTCCACTGAGAGAAAATATAATAAACACGTACCGAATAGCTTAATGATTTTGCTTGGTGGACTGAGGAACTCGCAGTGAGAAATCAATCTTGGTGGTANCTTAACAGTATTGAACTGTTTCATTCCACTGAGAGAAACTATAAAAACACGTACCGAATAGCTTAATGATTTTGCTTGGTGGACTGAGGAACTCGCAGTGAGAAATCAATCTTGGTGGTATATGCACGCAGGTAATCCAAATGAATAACAAATTTTTCCTTCACGCATCTTTATTTTGTTTGTTGGTACTGTTACTGGAAATAAAGTTACATCCCTGTATAATGGTTTTCTTACGTGGAATTTTTATACCTGATGCCATTTCCTACCATTCCACACTGGTACGAAAATAATATCGCAATACAGCACAGAGCGTCTGTTAATTTACCAGTTGCGTTTATGTTAACTTTGACAACATGAATTTCTCAAAAACGTTAAGTATAAATAAATAGTAATGTGCAACTACTGCACTATTCAGAGCTGACAAAATCGTTAACGTAAAATGTCTTTAAGATTCGAAAGTGAAAAACCAGGACAGTTATGTAAAACCATAAACCACGCTTGTCAAATTGCTACAAGAGCGACATAACCAGTAAAACCTCTAAATTAACGAGGTTTACAATACCTTTCTTTTAAAAATATGCAAAGAGGACGCGTACAAAAAGTGCAAAACAAGAAATACAATAACCTACATTTTGCCAGGGGCCGCTGTGGTATAGTGGTTAAACTACTCGCTACCCACCTGGGCGAACCGGGTTCAATTCCCGGCGGGGTCGCTCCTGGATTCTCACATGTAGGATTCGCGCCATTTCATTCCGGCGCTTCTCCATACTCTCCTCACTTCACCCTTCATTGGATCTCAAGAAGCTGTTAAAAGCCGCTCAAATCTCTTCACTCACTATATTTTGCCGTGAGATTATTCGTAAGGCAGCGGTGCGCAGTAGTTAATGGGAATGTTCAAATTATGGGCGAAAATTTGGAATTACCTATTCCAAGGTACTTCAGCATTTGCTTTCAATGGTGATGGATAGACATGAGTAGCCAAACAACCACAGAATGCCAGGTTTTTTTCCGAAATCAAGTCGCTCTTCCCGAATACGAAACAGACATAGATCATGACCAAGCATACAGTCATGTGGTTTCAGTAGAACACTCATGTTGTAGTACCTAGCTNACGAAACAGACATAGATCATGACCAAGCATACAGTCATGTGGTTTCAGTAGAACACTCATGTTGTAGTACCTAGCTTTATGTTCATCATACTTCAGTGGAAACTATTTCTTGACGATTATGTGTGAAAGTTTATTAATTCTTGTGACAGAAATTTGGAGTGAGTGAAGAGATTTTGGTNCTATTTCTTGACGATTATGTGTGAAAGTTTATTAATTCTTGTGACAGAAATTTGGAGTGAGTGAAGAGATTTTGGTGGCTCTTAACAGCGAGGTATTGAGAGCCGATGAGGGTGATTGAGGTGAGTATGGAGCAGCGCCGGAATGAAAGGACGGGGGAAATGGGAGATCCCGAGAAAACCCGTCCGGCACGATTCCCACATGCGAAAATCNGCGCCGGAATGAAAGGACGGGGGAAATGGGAGATCCCGAGAAAACCCGTCCGGCACGATTCCCACATGCGAAAATCCGGGAGTTACCCGACCGGGGATTGAACCCAGTTCGCCTTGGTGGGAGGCGAGCAGGCTAACAGCTCAGCCACCGCAGCCCCCAGAAATTTGGAATTTTATAGTTCAGTACATGTGTTGTTTCAGGAGAATCTTTGATTCCCCATATGTTTACACAAGTAAGAAACTAAAATATATGTATAAATTTGAGTTACTTTGGATAGACAATAACACNGCGCCGGAATGAAAGGACGGGGGAAATGGGAGATCCCGAGAAAACCCGTCCGGCACGATTCCCACATGCGAAAATCTGGGAGTTGCCTGACCGGGGATTAAACCCGGTTCGCCATGGTGGGAGGCGAGCAGGCTAACAGCTCAGCCACCGCAGCCCCCAGAAATTTGGAATGTTATAGTTCAATACATGCGCTGTTTCAGGAGAATCTTTGGTNGAAATTTGGAATGTTATAGTTCAATACATGCGCTGTTTCAGGAGAATCTTTGGTTTCCCCATATGTTTACACAAGTAAGAAACTAAAATATATGTATAAATTTGAGTTACTTTGGATAGACAATAACACTGCATATGCTCTGCAACGAGTGCTTTTATCATCCAGCGACAACCTATCTGACGTGGAATTAAATAAGTCGACTCTTAACTAATTTTAAAAAAAAGACACATTTGTTACAATGTTTATCCTGTAGCTGTTTCTGAGACTGTTTTCTGTGTTTTTGCTTGATATGGTATTAACATAAGGTACGCTTTTAGGCGGAGCTAAAATAATTCCAGGCATCGATTCTCTGCTTACAGTTATTTTTATTTGGGAGATGCCATTTTGAAAGCCATGTGAAATAGTCACAGATTAAAATCTGTACCTGTCTAATGTGAAAATTACAAACGATGACCTGAATAGGACTATAGCCAATAAAAGTTAAAAACGAATCACACAACATACTGATAAAGGCTAACATGATTTTCCTATTTCTGTGGAATAATATGCCAAAAATAAGGACGAAAATTCTATCAGAGAACCCTACTGAAGTTATAAAGAGTGATGACATTACCAGAGCTATGAATGCCAGGGGAAACAGCGATTTCAGAAGAAAAAAAAAGGAGAAAGAAGAATGGAAACCTGTGAAATGAAATTATTTTGGTACGCGGCTTGCTGTACATTGATGGACAATAAAATAAATTATGTTTCCAGAGAATAGTTTAATATAAAAAGCATTACTGCGACAGTAAAACATTACCAAATATGATGGGAAAACATGCAGATTGTAAACCAGAAACAAGAATAAAAAATATTAGTTCAGTACAAGTCAAGATGTAAATTATCTCCAGAAAGACCTAGGAAAATATGATCATATCATTTCTAAAGTAAGTGAAACGAGGGAAAAGGCTTAGTCATTGATAAATAAAATGGTAATTAATTTTCAAAAATTGAAGAAAAAAAAATTATTTACTTTTTTAACACATGCCTGTTGTTTCTAATCAGCTGTGGCTGCGAGATGTGCAAATGTAACACTGATTTAGTTTGTATCTTTGTATACTTTTTCCACAAATATGTACGTTTTCGTAACACTTGTTGACGTTTATTTCATTAGCGATACGCATGCACCACAAATTCTTCGTTCATGTATAAGATTTCCAGCTAGAACAAATTTTAAGATTCGGAGAGTCTAACAGCATTCAACTAAAACNTGCAACTACGCTCGGAATTTCTATAAGTGGATTTTTGCATTTAATTTGGCGTTGTTTACATTGCTTTGGTCTGCGTGCTGACGTTTCTGTGGACTCTAAAACACGGGATTATTTCCCCCGTGATACAAAAAAACCGATCCTAATGAGTGAACTTAAGCATTCCGAATCCGCGCGTGGATTCGTCCAGTAAAACGCTGGGCCTGCACAGAGTCCCTTGATTTATCGATGACAATGGTGTTGCCGAGCAGATGTAGACATTGGTTGGCGACTCGCCTGCATCGCGGGGGCGCGCCGCAGCCGTGGCGGCGATGACGCTCCACTCTCAATCAATATCAACGACTCTTCAGCCACGTGTACACCGAGGCGACTTGGTCACGCGACGTCGTCGCTCGACCTTGTCGAAGCTGCTTTGATAGACGTAGGCGCCGTGGCGGCGTACTGATCGGGAAACATGCTTCCTGCCACAGCGAACCGGGTTACGTTCCCGCGTAACAACGTTGTCGCTGGTTGATGAGTACTGCCGCTTCCCTCGACACTGCACTCCGTCGCTTCTCCATCTCAACCTTGCTTCACCTCCATCGGCGCTCCAGACCTCACACGTTGAGGGCCGATCAAATCTCTCTCATTCTCGTTCATGTGTTAGTCCGCAAAGTCACGCATCTCCGGAGGTCACCAAAACTGTTTGATAATGCGATATCAGGCCTTCCTCAGTTTCCNAGACGTAGGCGCCGTGGCGGCGTACTGATCGGGAAACATGCTTCCTGCCACAGCGAACCGGGTTACGTTCCCGCGTGTTGGAAACAACGTTGTCGCTGGTTGATGAGTACTGCCGCTTCCCTCGACACTGCACTCCGTCGCTTCTCCATCTCAACCTTGCTTCACCTCCATCGGCGCTCCAGACCTCACACGTTGAGGGCCGATCAAATCTCTCTCATTCTCGTTCATGTGTTAGAACTTGAAGTCCGCAAAGTCACGCATCTCCGGAGGTCACCAAAACTGTTTGATAATGCGATATCAGGCCTTCCTCAGTTTCCTGTCAGCATGAATTCGACCCCGGCTGGCTCCTATAGGGGTTGTCTTTCTTAAGTGATTTCCCATTCCAGTTCCGGGCCCGATTGCGATACAGTTTCTGAAGAATATTCGTCACTGCTACTTAAATTTTACACTGTTGACTCTTCCAGCTTCCGTGATGGCGTTCATAATACTCTATGAAGAAAAATGTCGCACTGGCCAGTCAATAGAAAATATTTCAATTTATAATTATAATGAGAGGAATCGTTGAATTTTTTTTTTTCATCTGTAATACCAATAGCTGTTTTTTTTTTTTTTACATAATCAAACAATTTTATTCTATTTCTGGTTTTATATTTTCTTAAAGAATTTTGTCCATTACGAGCATTGTTACAACGTTAATAAGAAGCTTTCCCTGCCTAACCACGCACTGGAATAACTGAAATATTTTAGAAAAACAATTATTACAAATACAGTACATACCTTACAGGAAATTAATAAAAAAATGTATAAAATAAACTGCACTAGCAACACGATGCAAGTCAAATAGTAGCACGGGAGAGACAACCCGGCAGCTGCTCTGGTGTTGCTGCACTTGATCGTGAAGTCCTTAGGAGAGTGCTGAGCCATTCTGCACTATGGTGAATCCTGTCAACACGAGGCTTCCCAGTTCCTTGCCCATTGCATTAGGATCGTGACTTGCATGGCTGAATGAAAGGAGTGGAGTGTAGTAGAATGGAGAGATTTGAGCGGCTCTTAACATCGAGGTCTTAATAGCCGATGAGGGTGAAGCGAGATGAGTATGTAGCAGCGCCGGGATTCAAGGGCAAGGGAAACGGGAGATCCCCGAGAAAACCCACCGACCAGCGGCATCGTCCGGCACTATTCCCACATGCGAAAATTCGGGAAGCACCCCACCGGGAATCGAACCTGGTTCGCCTCGCTGGGTGGCGAGCTGTCTAACGACTAAACCACCGCGGCCCCGTTGCATGAAAGGAGACTCACGACCGCGGTTGTATATCCTAGTTTGCTTAGAACACCCAAAGTGCAGTCGTGCTATGTTTGAATTCTGCTTCATTATGGGTGTTAGTTTGTTTTTCCTGTCGTAAACTGTAAACATGTAATAGTACAAATTACNTGCTATGTTTGAATTCTGCTTCATTATGGGTGTTAGTTTGTTTTTCCTGTCGTAAACTGTAAACATGTAATAGTACAAATTACTCTACGTTAGTATAACCCAGCAGAGAAAGCCTTACTGGAAATCAGTGGCAGCTTACTTATTAACTTTTTACTTGAATTTCATATATTTACAGTATTGCTGTAGGCCTTACTTTAGATAAACTTGGTGGTGTCCTATAATGTGTGATGCATGTGAACAGCGACAGCCTCGTAAACTGAAACTTCTGTAATTATGAACGCTACAAGCTATTCCATCTATAATTACCTTTACCTTTTACACTTTTCAAATCAGTTGATGTTGAGAGAGTACACATTTATTGCAGAGGCATGGAATATTTTTACATGGATAAGCGCTTGCTATCCGTTTGCCATTGAGACAAGTTCATAATACACTACCAGTACTTCAGCGAAATTATTTGCTGATTGTTTAAGTACAGCAGTGTCTTTGGTTGGTGACATTGTATTTTTTGAGGAGATGTTCATTCCAAAGCCCAGCAACTAATTTTTATACATAGGTTCAGATTTTTGTTAGTGACGGTAACTGCTATAAATGTAATATATTAAGTAAAAATTTTTACAATCTATATCAGGCACGGACATATAAAAAGAAAGGTAGATTTTACGTTATGAATATAGGAATCTATGAATACACTTCAAGATGCTGGTCATAGTTCATTTGATTTGGATGATTTACAAGTCTGTAGCAGCTAATTAGCTGTCTTTCAGGTCNTCAAGATGCTGGTCATAGTTCATTTGATTTGGATGATTTACAAGTCTGTAGCAGCTAATTAGCTGTCTTTCAGGTCGTAGTACTCCACTGACTGACATAACCGATTCTGGTTTAGTGTGTGGCCATAAACCCAACGTTAAATTAATGTTGGAGGTGAATATTCTCAACTTTTATTATTCTGCCCCAGCCCTTAAGTAAACCACTTTAACGTAGGAATCTCTGCTCTTTATAGCACGCCCAAAACTGTTCTGGAGATATGGAGTTCGAGTCTGTAACCAAATAATCAAGTGATACAGCAGAAATTAAAATGACGTACTCACTCTCAACATTTTGAAACGAAATGAAGTCAGTCCAACAGTCAGTACATTGTAACTGGAACGGTCGACAAATTTGCCTGACAGTATTGTTTGAACTGTTTGGACGTTTCTGTGAAGGCTGGTGTTTATTAACCCCACAAAAATTACGAAATTTTTAGCTAAGTGACGTAAGTCACTCGCATGTATATCAAGTTAATATTTTACCACAGGAGTCCCACTTTTTTACACCATTAGATTTATTTCAAAAACATTTATTAAGAGACTGCTGAAAGCATATTTGAAGTTCTCGTATCATGCCGCAATGCATTGTGCATCAGACTACCAAGACCATAGTTATATTACATTTTATATAACCATTATTTTCCATTTGGTTTCTTAATTATGATAACACATTGTAACTGTCTAGCAGAAGCTCTATCTGGCTACCGATCACTTGTTGTTGGACTCGAGGCGAGAGTGATTGGAACTCGGTATACTGAAGGATGCTCATAGATGTTCGTGAGGGATGAGTGTATTAGTACAAGATGGAATGTGTTTGAAGAACTTCGAATGGTTCCATATTGGGATTTCATTTTTTGGTTGATTGCTTGGTAAACTTGAAGTCTACTGCGCCGATTGGAGAGTCCCAATCGCCTTCCCATAATACTATGACTGGATTGGGTCCTTAAAGTGAGAATATGTCAGGTATGAAATTCTGCAGTTTAGGCATATGGCAATAACACTGTCTTACATATGGTTATGTGTCGGTGCTTTGCATCGCGTGAGCGGTCGAAGAGTGTTTGGAGAAGAGAGAGTGTCGTGATATGATAGCGGGCGGTGGCGATGACAAAGCCAACTGTCATGTGGCGCCGCGATAAGCCTTTTGCAAGTCGCACGCTCCTGACCTTCAGAATATTGAATTCCAGCATTTACCTGAGAATGAATATTGATATATGGCATATTTTCTCTGTGCGTGACTCAGGGTGCAGCAAACCTTCCAGATCAAGGCCAGCGATAGTATTTAAGAGCGATGGCCCCCTCGAGCCGGGAGTTTATGAGAGTCGGGAGTTTGGGCGACTGTGCGACCTTAAGAGATAGACGACGAGCCAGAAGTGCAACGAGCGGCGCCGGAAGTGACTAGAGGGAGAAAAATCTGTAACTGCGAGCATCGTTGCGTGAAGAGGACAACTGTGAAGCTAGGCTATTGGACTGGATGCGTGAATGAAAGACATTTAAAATGATGGCAACAGACAGACTGATCGTGTGTTAATGATGAGCGTGAGTTAATTGACTATAAGCAAACAGATACATTCAGAAAGACTTTAATTAAAATTGAGATAGACATTAAATATTGCGCTCACTTCGAAATGAAAAGAGTAATAGCAGAGATAGATAATTTAATGTAGTAAATAATAGCTGCGAGAATATATTAAAATCAAATTTAGTTTTTGTTTATTAAGATTACCATCCCTCACCAACTCGGATACGCCCCTCATGCGTCTTTTAACAATATGATAAAATGGCACTTAATTTGCAGTCCCTGGGACAAACAGTGAATACGCCTTTGGTGTCATCACAAATGCTACTAGGCAACATCTGGTGACGATCGAGTTATGCGAACATTTACTTTAATCATGGAAAAAGTTTCAGGATGTAACTGAGTTGGTAGGCAATACAGCTTACCTGAGGTTTAGGGTAAAGAACTAGGTGCATTAGGAGCTCAAGCATGTGGTCTTTATAACAAGAATGTTATGGTCATACTTGCGTAAAGCTAGGGAAGTCCTTGGGCTGGGATTGTGACGTGCTTTAACATAATGCAATGCATTTCTACTTATTTGTATTTGTCGTTCCTATGTTGAGTTCTTATTACTGTGTTATGAGGTGTAATTTATTATAACAATATATGCGGAGCACTAGAAAAGATAATTAATGCACCGATTACGCCGATTATGCCGATTACACACATTTCATTATGATTTAATGCCATTGTAATGCTCATAGGCACGGTGGAGTGTTAGTTTAAAAAAAATAACGGCTACGAATTTATACAAAACGAGCCTGTTCTCCACAATATTCAGTGATCCACGAAGAGAAAAACAATGTAACATGTGTATGCACGTCAGCGAGTTTTGTGTTATGGATCGAGCATGCGCTAATTATGTCGCACTAACACTGTCATCCATCCCCATTTGGTCCTCTACCGGAAAATCTGGAGATGTGCTCTAAATGATGAAGTGTCTTTTAGCTCTGGTTTGAAAATTCATCACGGCACCCAAAATGTGATGACGCAGAATAGGATAGGTGAGTAATGAAGGAACGAAATTGCGTGGTGGTCTTCTTAATATATGCGTGCTGTATATTGTATATGGTTGCGCCATGCTGGGAATTGGCTGGCTGGTTCAAAGAGACTCAGGGATGTCTTTAACTAAGCGCATGGACTGAATACCGCTGGTATAAAAGTCATTTTTCACTGGCGCGACACGCACAGTTGGCAGTTGTGTGCTTATTTTGTGACGATAGAATAGACAAGCTCGTAATTTCCTTTAGCTAATATTTATTTCAATATTGCCGTATTTACAACTCGGGGAAGTGCACTATGTCCTTCAATCATTAACGGCATGAGACTCTTCAACCAACGCCATTTATTCCGGTTTGTAACGGATGCGGATATGATGTGATTGGTTTTGCTATGTGTATGTGGTTGACCATTACATATTTCCTATTCTTACCTGCTTTTGTCATAAGAAGTTAATTACTTCCCATTTTTAATAAATTAATTTTAAAACGTGACTTAAATTTAATTCTAGGTTTAAATTGCCAAAACCAAAGTTTCGTCAAAGGTAGCAAGATTGGCACATAGTTATTTTGGAAATAGTTTTCTTGGTTTCTTATTACTTACTAATGCCCTTTATGTATCAGAAAATTCTTCCTACACGTGCTTAGCTGGATTCTGAAATAGTCAGTGTACAATCTCCTCTTTGTCATGCGCCGTATCACATAGACTAGATACGTTCGTTGACAATGGAATTTGGTCCGCGGTAGTGCAATATCAGAATGGCGTCACTGTCTATATCAAAAGGAAAGGGCACACAAAGTTTTAGTTAACTGCTAGGAATGACAAACATTCATACCTTTTTTGTTTGATCTTCTTTACGGACGCTTCTTCAACTACGCAAACTATTTTTACTAGTTTCAGTCAGCGATNAAGGGCACACAAAGTTTTAGTTAACTGCTAGGAATGACAAACATTCATACCTTTTTTGTTTGATCTTCTTTACGGACTCTTCTTCAATTACGCAAACTATTTTTACTAGTTTCAGTCAGCGATTTTTTTTCCGTAATTTTGCTTATTAAAACATTAAAGCCACATACAAGCACACAATACATATTTTTCTCACTTTTCATGTAATATTATTTTATCTTTTTTCCAAGAAACGTTATTCTGGGGGAGGAGGTGTTAGTATGATATCATTAGTTTACTCATGTGTGAAGGCGTTTTTACACTGCAATTTCTGTCACACACACGCACACACGCACTCTCTCTCTCTCTCGCTGGNATTAGTTTACTCATGTGTGAAGGCGTTTTTACACTGCAATTTCTGTCACACACACGCACACACGCACTCTCTCTCTCGCTGTCTATCTCTCTTCCCCACCCCATCCATCTTCCTTAATGAAACACATCTGACCAAATTTTCTTATTACGAACAAACGNGCTATCTCTCTTCCCCACCCCATCCATCTTCCTTAATGAAACACATCTGACCAAATTTTCTTATTACGAACAAACGTTTTTTTACTTCTGCTCCACTACTCGGAGTCTAATATGCCAACTTTACTTTATAATAATACTATTTCCGCTCTTGCAAATATGTTTTACAGAAATATATCATTTTGTAACTAACCATAAATCGCAATAAAATGGGTAATCATATTTTTGTCTAATTATCAGACCATTTTCTAATTAATTTTCAGAATAACTTTATGAAGTAAAAAGCAGAATGTTTATTAAAACATTTCAATACTTTAAATGTGTTAAGATAAAATTACATAGCGTAATAATTAGCTAGATACTCTCATTAATATGTATTAAAATGTTCTCTAACATAAGGTTTTTACGCTTATAGTGTGCACTTTCGTTNGCTAGATACTCTCATTAATATGTATTAAAATGTTCTCTAAAATAAGGTTTTTACGCTTATAGTGTGCACTTTCGTTGAATGTTACCCACCCTGCGGTTTAGTTGTAACATTTTTGGGCCAAATCTGTCTTTAAAACACAAAAATTAATTACCNGAATGTTACCCACCCTGCGGTTTAGTTGTAACATTTTTGGGCCAAATCTGTCTTTAAAACACAAAAATTAATTACCTAATTGTTATTCGTGTGCTTTTTCCGCTTGATGCTTACAGTAATAATTCATAGGAACAAAGTTTCTTAACTATCTCGAAAGCTAATGACACGACCAAAATCGAAAATCAAAATTTTCTTGAAACATTTCTCCATTCTCCTGCTAAGAATTGGACTGTTGCCAAAAAATACATATTTATTCCGTTGCATTCAAGTTACTTTATCTTTTAAAATTTAGCGAAGAAGTTCGGAATGAAACATCGGAATATGGTTGGACAAGTACAATATATTTTTTTTTTCAAATTGATTTTATTTCTATATTTATTGCGTTTTTTTAACTTCCCTTATTTTGTAACGATGGGCTAATCGGGGGGCCGGATTGCACATTAAGTTTCTTAAAATTACATCTAAAAATATTATACACATTCCTAATTCAACCCTGAATCCGGAAAACAACGCTTTAGCGATAATGGTCTCGAAGAACACCAATTGTAATTTATTTAAAAATAAGTTTTTCAAAAATAAAATTTTTTATTTATATCTCTTATTTATATGACACGAAATTTGAAGGGTTTTGGTTACAAACTAACTTTGAATAACTGAAAATAATAATCTAGAACTGCTCTCACCTCGTTCACCTACAAATTCATTGGGTCATCGTCAAAGCTACAAAACTCTGTGTGCTCGAATAGTATTTTTTCATTAATATAGTTTATACTCCAAATCATATAATAACTAACATTGTTCCTGGCTTTGACGAATTGTTTAACCTAACGGGAAAAACAGCTAACAATTTATACGTGCCAGAAATAGTCAACGAAACCTTCGAAATGTTGTGCCTTGAAAGTAGAAGAGTAAAATATTTATTTTACTATCTACTTATATTTAGTAAAAAATTATTGATGGCATATTTGTATTTGCATATAGCTTCTTTCAAATCACAATTAACATTCCTGTGTTGGCATTGCATTCTTTTTCTTATTTATTTCAAACCGGTATTGAATTTCCAATGAATCTGATACCTGATTGTGTGGGTGATAGAAAAAGTTTGTAAATTCTCACTGTTTACTCGGTTAAGTTGAACCCGGTATAAAGTTTGCATCAGCAAAAAAGTAAATAAAAAATGTTAACAGTATTTTCTCTTCCTAATGATAGCATACAACAGCGTAAAAATACATCAGTAATTCGCGTTTCTACGACAATCTACGAACGATTTTTTTTAGTTGTATGTTACCTCTATTACTCTAATTTTAAAAGTCACGTTCTGGTTGTATTAATTTTTAGTGTAGGATAAATACACTTGATCATATTTCTAAGACTGGCACTATGGATACAACTTAACGTTTCAAAATATATAACTTACTTCGAAGTTGTAACATTATAAAATGCTCCAAATCAGAGAATATATGTACTATAAATCACTGAAAACTGCTCCACTGCAGTCACTGAAATATATTTGTTTCTATAACTTGATTTTACCGATTTAACTACATTTTTTGCTGATTTACCGTGAAATCTGCTTCTCCGGATAAAAAATATCAGTTTTTTTATCTAGTGGATCGCCAATCAGTACACTGTAAAAATATTTGTAATTTTTACTAAGAAATTCTTTGTAATTTTACAAATGCTTGTAACAGAACAAAGATTTATCTTGTAAATCTACAAGGGCCATGTTTGTAATGCACCTCAAGAAATGTTCGTACTATACTGATCCGTTTCCACGAGCTTCAGCAAAATGGCGGACACTCAACAATGTAAAACAGTATATAGCTCTTTGTTCAAAAACTATGAGTGATCTAAGGGGTAGCTGCGAGCAAAAAGAAATGTATTGCAAGTTTGAATAACGTAAAACACTTTAAACAACTCAAATAATCGTAATGAAACGTGACCGTATTATTCATCAGCTATAAATGTTTCCTAGCTACACAGAACTCTTAAATCGGCTCTCAATACCTCGTTGTTAAGAGCCGTCCAAATCATGTAACTCAACAACAGAACTCTTGAAATCAACTAAATGTACCTATTCTTCTCAACCAAATAACTTAATTAATATGTTTTAGGTACTTGCAGTTATATTTATTGTAAAAATATAAGTTTATTTCGTAAGTCAAGATGGTCTTGACTAATAATACAAGGGGTGTGGGTTGTGATCCCCTTGCTGGAAAAGTGTATTTTGTTTCGTAAATTATATTCAGAAAAAAAGTTTTTTTAGTTATTCTCTGTATTAAAATATCACATTTGTTTTCTAGAAAAGAAATTAATTTAACGTATACTTCTCAATAATGTAAATTGTAATACAAGGTTATCATTTGTAATTTTACAAATATTTTAGATTTTAGAAGAAAACTCTTTGTAGTTTTACAAAGGATTTTCTTGGCAACTGGATTTCCAAGAATTTTTCTTCTAAAAGTAGAAACAAATTTTTAGAGTGTAGTAACTTGTTGCCTGTGTAGTATTTCACCGAAAAAAATCACTAAAAAATCTTTGGGTTTACTTCTTTTTTTTTTTTTCAATATATTAAGTGGTGTGCGCTTGCACTTGATAGAATTTTGCAGAGGAAATTTACGGAAATTGATATCAGTCAGTTATATACTTTTCCACATTTTATGATATGATACTCCACTACGTGATATTATGCGGGTCACAAGGAATAACGTTGACAAAACTCTACAGAAGGCATAGAGCTTAATGCGGAATAAATGTCATCCGTATGTCCGAACTCAAAGTCAGGCTCGGTAATCACAATATTGATATGCCGGTATGCCACTACCATGACCCAAGTTCAGTTCCGCGTATATTTTTCGCGAGTGAGCAACTCGGGGTGCTCCCGTTTTCCCCAGTCGCTGAATTACGTATCTTGTTCACCTCCCACCTCTCGTCTCTTCACTTCGCGCACTCTTCAGCCCGGTAGGGTAAACGGNTGAATTACGTATCTTGTTCACCTCCCACCTCTCGTCTCTTCACTTCGCGCACTCTTCAGCCCGGTAGGGTAAACGGTTCCGCTGCCGGTCTTCTCGCAACCACGTCGACCCTGCTTCTAAGTCGAGAACAGTAGCTACTGCTTCTCCTCAGAGGAGGTAGTGTCTCAACCCTTTGGGCTCCTATGTCGAACCAGGTACATAATCTTCAATTTCTTATTCCGGTCTCTTAAACTAGATCTCCGGTTGCTACAATTATGTTGCATTACTTTTTGAATGTTTTGGGACGCAGCATCATTTTCCGTGTGGTTACAGGCAGAGTACATGACTGAGTCCTAGATAGTGCACAAAACTGTCTAAATGTGACGTAAATGTTCATTTATATGAGATATCTGGTTCTAAATATTGATAATACGGGTTCTTCTTTACTGTTTAAAGCTATGTCCTATAATTTCCCGTATTGTTTGATGTGTTAATATACAGGATGAGTATAAAAAAATACCCCAACTTTGAAGGTCCAAAATATCGAAACCACACAACCTAGAACCTTAATTGACCAATCAAATGAACCGTGGAACCGTGAAGTTTGTTTCCCATACATTCATTAATGTTCAATGTTGACACCACGAGCGGCCCGAACGACATCTATGCGATAATCAAACTCGTTCCACACTCTTGTCAGCATGTCCGGTGTTACGGTTTGGATGGCGTCCGTAATTCTTGTTTTGAGGTCGTCAATGTTAGCCGGCAATGGTGGACGAAACACTTGATTTTTTATGTACCCCTCATAAAAATCCGGGCTTGTTGGGGGCCAGTGATGAAGAGCCTGGTCACCAGCTGCAGGAGCTGGTTAGGTCGCAACGCCGTTCGTCTCGTTCAGGTATCCGAGAACAGCTAGGTGCCAATGGGGTGGCGCACCATGAAGGAAACATCAGACCGTCCCCTTCACATTGACGTGTCAAATGTGAGCTCACTTCCCCCCACCACCTAAAACCGAGAGTTACGAACGCCATCCAAACCGTAACACNTGTTGACGTTGCCGAATTATACACGACTACGATGAGAGCACGACCTTGAGTCGGTGCCACACACGCGTGAGGAGCGAGTGGGGGCCCGCGGCGATTATGGCAATTTTTGGTGTGGGCGAAAATTTCCGGGCAGGATATCTCGTGTGACTCCGATGTTCTAGCCCACTGATTTTGGTGCCGAACGAAATATTTAGTCTAAATCTGTTGATTTAAGCAATAAAATCCAAGTATATATTGCGTTACTTTCATTTCTTTCACATATACCAAATAAAATATCACCTACTAATGCAGACGTATTCACGTAAAACCTAAGGCCCTGTCTCCGACAACGACACGTCACGGTTGTTTATATTAACTTATTATAACTTAACATACTTCCGTATACTCCAAAAGTTAATTATAATTTAACATGTGCAAACTTAAACTTATCTAAACCTAAATAGAGTATCATATTTCTTAAATTACGTACCTCAAGGAATAGTGATGGTATCATACATTCTATAATCTTAATAATTGTAAGTAAAACTGATTACATAACTTTAATACTGCTTGAAACGCAATAAATATACATTTGAAAATTTGATGTTAGGACTTTGAAACAATTTGGCTGTCACAAAGGGTGCAAGAATGAGTAGCGAGTGTACATGGTTGTTCACTCTCCCTCTCGCGCTCTCTACTTCGAGTTAAGGCAGCAAAGAGGGCTCTCTATGGCGTCATCGTGTGTGGGAGTCAGCCCTCAATGGCGACGAATCAAGGTGAGATGATGTAGTTAATGTCCCCCTCCCCCCACCACCCTCATCGGCCTTCCTTTTAAAAATAGTATTTTCGGCACCGCCTTACAAATTCCTTTTCGGCTCAGTGTTATGGCTACATCCTTTTGAAGGCCTTCAGCCCGGATGACCTTATTTTACACATGTGCATGAGCCGCACGCCTGTGAAAGGAATTTCACTTGTTACGTAATTTTTAATTCTGATTAGCGCTGGAAAACACGTTCCACCCGTTGGGTTTTGACGATCGTCGTCACGTGCGTTGTTGCGCCAGTTGCATGTTGCCGATCGTAGAACTTGCCCCCATTCCTGTAATGCAAGCCTGTAGACTGAGACGTTTTAATGTCATTTCACGTGCGCACCGCATTTATTACGACGTCCGCTCGGTTTGCGTTGACGTTTGTATATTGTTATTTGTTAAATCGTATCAAATATTTTGTTTTTAATGCACTTTTCAGTAACGTAGTTTTATAATATTCTTTTGGTCAGGTTTATAGATACGAGTTTGCTGGCTTTGAAAGGACCGTACTGGTTCCCCGCCTGCTCGTTCGTTTGATAGCGCGGCATATGCACTTAGTTTTGAAAAAAAAAATTTACGTAACTTTTGAAACACAGCAGTTACAGCACATTGTATGTGCTCACTGTCATATTTTGTATTGGGCACCTTCTGTGCCAGAATGTGACTAAGCACACACGGCTTTTAATTACTTTGCTGCTATTCCATTTGTTCTTAAGGTCACACGTCATATCTCCTTTTACAGTAATCACTTCATTAGTTGTTTACGCCTTTTCACTTTTGATGGAAAAGTTATCGCTCAATGGGAACTATTAGCGGGGATTAAAATCTGAAATTGAATTGCTTTGTTCCATTATTGTCAATAGTGTGTGTGTGTGTGTGTGTGTGTGTGTGTGTGTGTGTGTGTGTGTGTGTGCATGTTCCATTTCAGCCGCAACCATGTAGGCCTAGAGGTGCAATTTATAGGCACATCATGACGGTGTGCTAACATTCGTTTTATGTGTAAGCGCTAGCAACGTATATGATATTAAACTGGTTTTCGTATGTGATGTGAGTCCCAAGACAATAATGGATATATTCTTCCCTACGAACCTACGAAAAATATTTGAACAGTGGTTTACTATTAACCTAACTAACATCTCATGAAATAAAAACGAAAACGTTATATCAAGGATTTAAAGACAGAACCCCCCGCTTCGTGACCCGGTGAGTAATAAAGTGAAGCACACATGAAGCCAAAGTCACTGCACTACTGCGGTAATAGTGCGGTTGTTATATTAAATATATCTCATTCTCCTGCATATTTATACCACCACAGCTCTTTTTAGCTACTTTTTTTTCCAAAAAATGCGTAAAATTTAAATTTTCATTTACAAAAAAAATGCATTATTTATAAATTTAAATTTTATGAGCCTGATTCTTGAAATAACTGTATTGACAAATCCGTCATAGCACTACGCCGCATATATACAGTTTTCTTGCATCATTAATATTTTTTTTTTTAATTTAAACTGGCGATGAATTTAAGGTAGTATACAACAAACATTTTCGTTACTAAAAAGTTAATTTTCATAAAAAAATTATTGAAATTTTAAATTAATTTTTATAATCCTCTCTCAATTGTCGTTTCTTTGATGTAAACACTTTAAATACGATAGTAAAACTGTGGAACTGGAAATTTATTATAGATAGTTTTTAGAATTTTACGATGCTAGTTTATTAATATATTATTATTAACGTTCCTCTCACAGTGAAGAAAAACTATGTAATTTCAAAACAAAACTGCCGAACTGAAAATGTATTAGTGTTGGTATTTCTCAAACGATGTGAAACTAAATATTAATATTACTAATAACAGTCTTATCACAGCAGCTAAAATAACGGAAGGATTTAAAGTTCCCATAATTAATATTAGACACCATATAATTTCGTGTAGGCTGTTAAAGAGCCTTCATGCTTATCAACAAACCCGCTATAAATTTCAACGAAACGCAGAGATCACAGTAAGACGTATCGACGGCATGCCTATCTTAAACGGTTGGCACCTACTAGCACCGTGAGCTAAACATGCGATATTACGTGTTGCTGGCAGGACCTTGATTACGTTTTCCCCGCAAAGCTCGCAAGTTTGCTTTCATTATGGCGATAACATCTGACTTGGTGACCTGTTGTAGCATTTCATTTGTGTTTCCCGCATCTTGGAGGAAATGCGAGCGAGAACCGCACTGTTTATTTTCGAGCTAGCCAAAATTTTCAACTGAAACACTTGGTTAATAACAAAACTCACTTTTGGTGCCACGGCAGCAGGCGTTTACTTAATGAGGTAAATAATTCTCCTTAGCGTGTATAAAATTTACTGACTTAAAATATTGAGGAAAAAAATACATTTCTGTACGCACGCCATTCTGTACGCACGCCCAGTCAGTTTGCCTCATTTTACGTATTAATTGTTTATATGTATGACCGCCATTTTGAACACTGCTGGTCGAGTTCTCCCGTTTAAGATAGTCTTAGCATTCCGCAGTCAGAAATTTAATCAAAGGTCATTAGTTTTTAACGCATATTTTCTGCAGTCAGACCGACGCAAGACTCCAAACACGCTGTAAAACCAAATATTTGAGAATATTTATCCAGAAATTACAAATTCACCTAAATCCAAACGGGTTCTTTACACATTATTTTATGTATTTCCAATTCAAAGCGCTGTCTAGATACTTCGTAAATTAAATTGAGCTTTGTTCTCATTCGTGTTACTAAGCTAACTTCGTTTTTTTTTTAGAGCGGTCTTGTGAATGCACTCTAGTATGATGAAAATCAATGTTAGAGATAACAATTTGTGAACTGGCAGATGGATGCTGCTGCATTGTCGATTTATTATTATTTATTTAAGTGCATAATTTTCAATAGTACAATAGTTCGTGTCTACATAATGTTGTTTGAATAGTTACAAATATGAAATTTATGTTACNGCAGTCAGACCGACGCAAGACTCCAAACACGCTGTAAAACCAAATATTTGAGAATATTTATCCAGAAATTACAAATCCAAACGGGTTCTTTACACATTATTTTATGTATTTCCAATTGAAAGAGCTGTCTAGATACTTCGTAAATTAAATTGAGCTTTGTTCTCATTCGTGTTACTAAGCTAACTTCGTTTTTTTTTTAGAGCGGTCTTGTGAATGCACTCTAGTATGATGAAAATCAATGTTGGAGATAACAATTTGTGAACTGGCAGATGGATGCTGCTGCATTGTCGATTTATTATTATTTATTTAAGTGTATAATTTTCAATAGTACAATAGTTCGTGTCTACATAATGTTGTTTGAATAGTTACAAATATGAAATTTATGTTACNTATAATTTTCAATAGTACAATAGTTCGTGTCTACATAATGTTGTTTGAATAGTTACAAATATGAAATTTATGTTACCAGCCATATTTTTAGATAGAAAAACCGAGAGCAACAAAACTAATTGTGTTCTCACTCACAACAAAACATAAAGCCTGTTCTCTTATGAGTGTTAACAATGTTGAGCAAGTTATTCCCAATGGAAAATTATGTAGGTAAGATATGCACGCCTTTTGACGATAAGTGAATACTAAGAGAGTTACGCATCCTCGAAAATTATGGAAAGGGGGTGAGGAATTGAAATGATGATTATTATTAAAATAATTTTTGGCAGTTACTAGAATAAAGAAAAAATTGTCACAATTTAGCATTAAAATAATATAATTTCGGAAATATAATCGTTAATAATAGCTTCGTTAGTAACAGAATACGGTATACATCCTACCGTGAAAATAAATTGTATAGTTACCATTAACATCCATCGAATTTTTAAGCCAGGTTATAAATGGCAATGTCCAAACGTACAAAATAGTTCCCATATTACTGACACCCTAACTCATTCTCCAAGAAAACAATACCAAATTACGATGACCGTCCAAAGTCTTGGAAGTAGGCAACGTGTGTGACATGTGTGGCTAACCTGTTGCCTGCTGAGCAGTATACGTCTGCAAATATACTCATTTACAAACAAATTGATCACTATGAACGAATGGCGCGAGTACAACGAAGGTCGCCACACAGTATCGTCATAGGCCGACATTTGTCCCATTTGTGTTTAATGCGCAAACGAACGCGCGTACACGGTTTATGGGGCATACATGTCCCTCCATCATTCTTAGTTGCACGACACCGAATAAGACTTTAGTAGCAGTGTGAGCCACAGAGCTTAATTCAGTAAACACGCAGCATGCCCCTACTGCGCTTTCGACAAGCCTTTGCCCAGTTGGATGAGTTCGAAAGGCCGCATCTTGAGCCTCCGAGAAGCAGGTCAGACGTTTAGGCACATTGTTCGCGCTTGGAACGTTCTGCCTACACTGTGAATTGGCGTTGGGCGCAGTGGGAACAGGAGGATACACGCACCTGTCGAGAAGGCAAGGGTCACTCCAGCGAACCACCAGCAAGGAGGATCGTTCTATAGAGCGAGAGGCTGTAAGCACTCCACGGGTGACGCTGCGCACCATCCAGGGACATGTCATGGCAGTTGGGGATACGTCTGTGTCCACCAGTACCATGTCGAGGCGGCTAACAGAGCGAGATTTGTCGACGCGGCGTCTACCATTACGACCTAAGCCTCGCCGAGCACGTGTGACCATCTTCCGGTAACGGGCGGCATGGCAGCCTGCGGATTGGCGACGAGTGGTGTTCATTAACAAATCGCGGTTCTGTCTGGATACAGGTGACTGCTGAATTCGAGTCTGGATATGTCCTGGCCAGCACCATGATCCACGCTTCATTGTAAAGCGACACACCGCCCCAACGACAGGCGTCATGAAGTGGGGTGCCATTGCCTACGATTCCTGTGCCCCACTGGTGGTGTTGAAAGAACACTGAGGGCGCGACCATGTGCGCTCCCCTTCCTGGTGTGGCTTTACAGCCCCTTTTTCCCAGCAGAATAATGCCCGGCCTCACACAGTACGGGTATCTCTGGCCATACTTCGTGATGTCAACATACTTCCTTGGCCAGTAAGGTCCCTACACCTCTCGCACATCGAGAACGTTTGGGACCAGATTGGATGGCAACTTGGGCGGATTTGGAGGGTCAGTTGTACAAACTGCGGCATTATCTTCCTCAGGAGAATAACCGACATTTTTAAGCCTCCATGCTCGACTGTATCGCCGCCTGTGTCCATGCTACGGGTGGTCCAACATCATACGAAGTACAACCTGCAAGTGTTGGTTCCCATAAATACATGCTTAATGTGGTATAGTATTTCCTTGTTTTCTGTATACATACTATCACGTCCTGCGCCTGTACCCACTAACGTGCCCCTGTGCGATGGCACCTTCAGGTGATTTTTTTTTTTGCAAATGAGTGTAATAAATAAATTATAAAAAGGTAGTTTTGAAAACCACTAAAATATACTGAAAAGGTAAAAATATTTTTTGTATCAGCATAAGTGACTGCCTAAGAAGAATTATTTAATTTTCTTATAAAATTAAAACGTGTGGTGTTGCCGTTAATTTCATTACTAAAAATAATTTTTTCACATAGGTTTGTATAAAAGTGATACAATGAAGGATAACCGAATGCATGTTTTAGAGAGATTGATCAGAATGTAATTCTTTAATATAGTTTCTGTCAAGAATATTTTAAGTACTGGAACTACCAAGCAAAGGAAACCCCGTTTATATTCTTGGTCCTAGACGATAACAGTTTCTCAAATTTTTGTCTGTAATAAATTTTGCTTTTATATAAGCCACAGCTCACAGCATATGTTATTGTTATTGGTAAATGGTTGTATAATGGCCATGATAAAGCGCTCCTAATTTTCGTTTCTCACAGTAGGATTTATTTTATTGTAATCGTTTCGTTATTTAATATTTGTTGGATGCTGTATCGTTTAGTTTGGAATATATTTTCCCGAAAGAATACATAGCTTGTTTTTTCCACTTGATTCAGGTCAGTCTAATTCATAAATTTGAAACCTCTCCTGAGATATAACAAAATTAAAAGTCACGGCAAAACTATGTAGTTCAGAAATTAGCATTTGCATTACTTTTGATAATTAATATTAACTCCCGCGGTTTTCTTTAAATTATTCGATTGAATTCTTCTAGGGCAGTAGTTTAGGCCGATATTAATACTGCTATTATCTCTTCAATAAAATTTGGTTTAATAAAATGAATATTTTCTTACAATATATTATTTTATGTTTTTAGTTTTTAAATTAAAAAGTGGACAAACAACAGTTTATTTCTGACGAGAATTATTATTATGGGTGTACGCCAATGCCACACTTTGTTGCAGTCGCATTGAATGATTTTCGCTACTACAAGCAATAAAAAAGGCTCTGATAATCCGCATTTTCTTTCTTACTTACACCCCAAGTCCCGCAGGCAAGTCGTCAAAAAACACAGATATTATGGTTTTTAGTCTTTGAAGCAAAAAAGTGTACAGGTAGTATTTCCTTTCTGTATTACATCCCAGTCCCACATTGAAAGTTGTAAACGAACCCGGATTTCTTAAGTGCTCCTGTCCAGGACGAAACGGAAAACTTTGCCGGCTACACTCATGCTGTCTGAGGTGACCTTAGAAACCGCATCATGCCAGTTTGATGTTTGGAATGGACTAGCGCAATCTCACGAAGACATTTACTTCGTCTTTATTCTGACATATCATCTCAGCCATTTTGCACCGGTGGCAATGGAGGCCGATGCAGGTTATAGCTTCCCACGTATTGATAAAACGCAATAANTTTTCTTATAAAATTAAAACGTGTGGTGTTGCCGTTAATTTCATTACTAAAAATAATTTTTTCACATAGGTTTGTACAAAAGTGATACAATGAAGGATAACCTAATGCATGTTTTAGAGAGATTTATCAGAATGTAATTCTTTAATATAGTTTCTGTCAAGAATATTTTAAGTACTGGAACTACCAAGCAAAGCAAACCCCGTTTATATTCTTGGTCCTAGACGATAACAGTTTCTCAAATTTTTGTCTGTAATAAATTTTGCTTTTATATAAGCCACAGCTCACAGCATATGTTATTGTTATTGGTAAATGGTTGTATAATGGCCATGATAAAGCGCTCCTAATTTTCGTTTCTCACAGTAGGATTTATTTTATTGTAATCGTTTCGTTATTTAATATTTGTTGGATGCTGTATCGTTTAGTTTGGAATATATTTTCCCGAAAGAATACATAGCTTGTTTTTTCCACTTGATTCAGGTCAGTCTAATTCATAAATTTGAAACCTCTCCTGAGATATAACAAAATTAAAAGTCACGGCAAAACTATGTAGTTCAGAAATTAGCATTTGCATTACTTTTGATAATTAATATTAACTCCCGCGGTTTTCTTTAAATTATTCGATTGAATTCTTCTAGGGCAGTAGTTTAGGCCGATATCAATACTGCTTTTATCTCTTCAATAAAATTTGGTTTAATAAAATAAATATTTTCTTACAATATATTATTTTATGTTTTTAGTTTTTAAATTAAAAAGTGGACAAACAACAGTTTATTTCTGACGAGAATTATTATTATGGGTGTACGCCAATGCCACACTTTGTTGCAGTCGCATTGAATGATTTCCGCTACTACAACACAATTTTGTAATGGCGTAAGCAATAAAAAAGGCTCTGATAATCCGAATTTTCTTTCTTACTTACACCCCAAGTCCCGCAGGCAAGTCGTCAAAAAACACAGATATTATGGTTTTTAGTCTTTGAAGCAAAAAAGTGTACAGGTAGTAATTTCCTTTCTGTATTACGTCCCAGTCCCACATGGAAAGTTGCAAACGAACCCGGATTTCTTAAGTGCTCCTGTCCAGGACGAAACGGAAAACTTTGCCGGCTACATTCATGCTGTCTGAGGTGACCTTAGAAATCGCATCATGCCAGTTTGATGTTTGGAATGGACTAGTGCAATGTCACGAAGACATTTACTTCGTCTTTATTCTGACATATCACCTCAGCCATTTTGCACCGGTGGCAATGGAGGCCGATGCAGGTT
Source organism: Clitarchus hookeri (assembly GCA_002778355.1). Taxonomy (NCBI): domain Eukaryota; kingdom Metazoa; phylum Arthropoda; class Insecta; order Phasmatodea; family Phasmatidae; genus Clitarchus; species Clitarchus hookeri. Next base: position 161,592 of record NQII01003089.1, on the reverse strand, counting down.
ATAGCTTCCCACGTATTGATAAAACGCAATAAATTTTTTGGGAGTGTTTAAGCAAGATTTCGATACAGGAGAATGAAACGTTTCTGCCAATGTCTTTTTGTTATTGCTTCGTTCGTAACTCCTCGTCACGACATCCGATGAATAATAGGAGGGTAAAAGAAATCCCGGTTGGGAAATTCTGCTGAAAAGTTTCCAATATGACTAACACTCTTTTATGAAGAACATGCGAAGTAGTTATCGACTTCTTGAGACAAAGTCTTCCTTGAGAAACGTAATTCCCCATTCGACCTCCGTGGCGTGTTAGCTGATCAGCCAGCCTCAGTGTGAAGGGTTACATGTTCAAATCCTCGTTAAAACTTGGGTGTGTGTTCTGTTTGTTACATTTATATATTTTGGTTTATTTACCTTCTGAAATTAAGAGGTGGCGTAAATATTGAAGAATTAAAATTACCTAACAGCCTTAGCTACACTGAATACAAAGAGAACGTAATTCGCTTTGTGGGGAATAGCTTACTGAAAGAAAGAGTATGCCTGTACGTAACCAAGCCTTGTACGGTCAGGTAAATAAACAAGCGCATTCATGTATTATTTACCGACTTCTTATACTCTTATCATTTGTGGAGATGTTTTAAACTGTATTAAAATTAATTTTAAAACGGAGGTACCAGAACGAGGTTTATAGATTATACAGACTCAATGCAAAAAGACACATCAAATAACTTACTAAAACCAGTTTATAATATATAAAATTCTTCATATATATGTATATAGCAAATCACAACAAAAAATTAGTTTTAACCTTTTGGTATTTTAATACCCAGTACTCCACAGTTTAAAATCCATTCGGAAAAGTTTCAGTATAACAACATTTTCATATGGTTTATTTTTTGTCCATGAAAATAAATTTTAATTGGCAGCCCTCAGAACTGATTTAAATAAAGTAGTCTATAAATTAAAAATAAGATAAAATTATTTCAGGGGGATATATTTCTACCCTAAATACAAATACAAAATATTGAAATTTTTTCTAGCCTGAATATAAGAAAAAAGAAGAAAAAAGTCTTNTTCTACCCTAAATACAAATACAAAATATTGAAATTTTTTCTAGCCTGAATATAAGAAAAAAGAAGAAAAAAGTCTTCTTTTTTTTTATTGTTAATCGTGCTTTATTGAAACTACTGTATGGAAGAAGGCATTCCTTCATTTTTTCTAACATTTCTCGAAAATTTTCTTTCGAACATTGTTGTTTTTCCTTTTTTTCGATTTCTTAATAAAATAATAGAAGGAGTTGCTACCTTCCTAACAAATTATCCAAATGTTTGTTTACCAAACTGTAAATTCAAGGTCTCAGCCGACCTCAGAGTACAATACCATTAAACCAAAGATACAATTTAATACAGTCACTTCTTTTTATATTTATTAAACGAAATTCAACTTATAATTAAGGCATAATATATTTTATGTTTAGCTTTTAGTTTATTCGTTACACTTTATTGTAACACGGAAGGTTGACCTTTCACTGAGTTTGTAAAACTTCATGGATATCATTCAGAAAGAAAACATTGCTGTTCTTTGAATAATTGCTAACACAAAACAGAATGTAACTAGTGTGAAAATTATTTTGAAAACATATTGTTTGTTTACATGATATAACTAGTAAAAATGATTTATGTTAATAAATAGTATTTTGACTGAAAAACATTGCAACCTTAAAATTATGTTCCTAGCCTAGTCTTGGAAGTACTAAATTTGTTGCTTGTGGCATTTCGTTTACTGGTCGTTGTGGTGGTTAAGAGTCCGGGGGAGGGGAGAAGGAGTTAGATAATCAAATGCCCACATATTATTCCTTTCAAATATCTTAAAAGACTTTACTTTATTTAAATATGTAAAAGTATTGTTTTTTTTCTGATTACACGCGTTTTCTTCTTTGTTGAAAATACTCCCGAAGTAGAAATAGTAATGGATTTTCACGCGGCTGTATTCCTTAGTAGGGTGACACCGGAGAGTTGAAAAGATTGAATTTCCGTAAACTGACTAGGCTTTGAATTTCATGCTGATGAAGGTACTTTCAGAAACACAAGAAATTAAAACAAGATTCTCTGTCACGTGTCTTGAATTTCGTTGACACGTCAATTATAATATTTCATGCACAGAAGCAGTTTAAACTTTATAGCTCTTTTCACTGTTGTTTAATTTGTATCCAATTACATGAGTCGCGTTAATAACAATTATTGCTAAACCAACCGGTTAAAAATCATGAAATATTATCAATGTGTATAAATGTTAAATAATTATATACGTNCAATTATTGCTAAACCAACCGGTTAAAAATCATGAAATATTATCAATGTGTATAAATGTTAAATAATTATATACGTTTACCATTTTTAATAAAGCCATTTAATTTTGCAACATGACTGTGGTCAGTTTTTTCCCAGATATCTTTGCAATATTAATGTCTGCTACTTAGACTTTTCAAGTAGTTGGAGGAGGCTGCTAATCCACGATCATCCAACTGTTGAGCAGGCAGCTCTACGCCACCGTTGAATACTATTTAGACCACATATCTGACGCGTCTACTCAGATCTTTAACCAATTTCATTTTTCAGTATGTATTTATCCATATTATTATTATTACTATTATTATTATACGCATAGAATAACAATCACAAACCTCATAAGAAGTTACCAGTTCCTGTTAATTCTCATCATCTTATAAAATATGTAAAACTGCTGCCGTCAGATTAGAAAAAGTCGAGTAATATCTAGGTCAACATTGGTGATATTTTCAGAGAACTTTGAGTAGTTATTAATATATGTTGTCGCTGTACAGTAGTCGGGAAGTAACATACTGTAGCCCTATACAGGGACAAATTTGAAGTAAACGCATCCCTCACACGTATTCACCTAATTCTGCGGATATTAAAATAGTGTGTCGTGCTTTTAAAATGTGAAATAAATTTTTTCATTGTGTTTAATGTTGAAAGTACTATTGTTCTGTTTTTCGAGGACTTCAATTCGTACTTTCATAGTAGGCAGCACATTCTTATGTTAAACCAAAATATAAGCTGGTCACGGTAAAGTGAGCACTTTTGAGGCCCGAGTTACTTTTTTATTTCAGGCATTTTTTATCCTTTAACAGCCTTGTTAAATAAGTATTCATGTAAGTAATAAACACAGTGTGTAGATTCCACGGCACTTGGAAGTTAACATCTAAGGCTAAAATAAAACATATGTATTAACTATTATGTGAAATAAGAGTGCTATCAAAAGTTCTCACTATACCGTGAATAGCCTATAAATGTAAGCGTCACTCATCAAAATATTTCTTCACAGATCGATAATTTTTAACAGATTAAAAGGAAGGGAGCATAAATTTAAGCGGCTATGAAAAGGTCTTGCAGTGCATGAATTCGCAAAACACAAAATCAAAAACTTTACTTGAACTAGTTAATATATTTTTATGGGGTTTTATTTATTAACAAGACATTTTATTGCTATTAACTATCATAAATAGTAATAATTGATAAGGCGTTTAATTATATATCTAAAAATGGTTAAGCTTTGCGAAAAGTTAGGTATATAAAAAGCAAAATCAGTAGATATGCAAAACAATTTTCTTGAAATTAACAAAAAGTAATAAATCTCCAACTCTAAAACAGACATTCGTGTATTTTATAGAAAAGCTAGTTTCTTTTTAATTTTACTAAGAATTGTTATGCAAATAACATTTTGTTCAAATTAAGAAAATTAAGTATTTGTTTGTAAGGTTTCACACAATAAAATTTTATAAATGTCTTAACAGTTGTTTTATGTTCGGTGTTTCGTTTGTGTTTTTCGCACGTTATTGTTTGAAAAATACAGTGAACAATTTTTTATTCGATAACTGTACGTGTAATCGACTATTGCTTCAGTAAAAGAAACCCCATCGAAATATATTAAGTAGTTCAAATCCAATTGTTGATTTTATATTTTAGAAATTCACTCACAGCGAGATCTTTTCGTAGGTTTCAAAGTTTGGAATGACATATTTCAAAAACAGTCCATTATAATGAGTAATAAATATCAAATTCAGAAACGAGGATTAGTTGTATAAATGTTGTAGTGGTTCTTGGGATTATAAGAGTAAATAAGGCACGGTGTCAGGCTTGCGGTGGTGTCACAATAAGCCAGCCCTCGCTACAGCACTGCAACTGGGAAAGCAGTCAATTTCCCCAGAATAGCTGTGAAGGGCGTGAGGCAGTGGCCAGTTTAACGGCACGGAGCGGCGGCTGTGAGAGCCGTGACCCAATCTCGCTAACAGCCTGTGGCAGCCAAGTCGATAGCAAACCATTGGGGCTAGCGGCATCAAATATTCAACAGCTCGGAAATCGAACAAGCCGGCGTAAAAATCTTTGCCATAACCCAGCGCACGATCAGTGTGTGTAATTTACTGCCATCTACGAGCGTGATAAAAACAGGTGGTTTGTTGTACGCGCAATTAATTTTCATTTACCGACTTACCATAGGTGAATAAAATATCCCCTTTGTTTTATATTTGAAGTAAATAACATTCCGTGTATAATAAAAAGGAAAAGCAGCCGGAACAATCTTTTCGCCTTTTTGACCAAGAATAATAATTGTTAGTCAAAATTTAACAAATTCGAGGTATGTAAATATAATTTACTACTTTTCTTCTTCGAATTTAAAGTGAATTTTAATGATACTATCATAAGTCCTGCTTTACGTCATTCTGTAATACGGTGAAAATACTAATTGCTTCTCTGAAACACAGTCTGTTTTTTGTTTCTGTCTTAACTAAGTATCCATAAATTTACTTTTTTCTTAATGGTAAAAATATTTGGCGCTATGTAATAGCTAAAAACAATTTTCAACTGTTTTATAATAAAGTTTCAACACATCAGATTACAAAATAATGGAATGTGATACAAACTTTTTCCAAATAAACAGTAATAAATTTGGATTTAAACTGACGAACGCAGAAAGGTATCACCACGTGTATTACTTTCAAGACCTTGCTGTTAAGAGCCGCCCAAATCTCTTCACTCTTCACCACGTGTATTGTGATGCCAAGTGCCGTAGCACTAAACACGTATATATAATTATTATTTATAAACTGGTGACGTATCCCTCGTGCTTCACTTCAGCAGCCTGTTTGGATTATAGACAATCACGGACTTAACTTCCATAGACAAAAGTATATAGTTCAATTGTTTTAAGTTGTTTATAGTATCACTCGAGAAAAGTGATATATTGCAATAAGCACTTACAGGTTAAGCTAAATCCCCATAAAAAACTTGCAGGAATAAAGATATTTCAAATCTAAACAGTGTTCAACTAAAAACTCATTCATTCAATAAAAATTTTATTTAAATTTCATGATCTCTTATTTATTCACAGGATTCATATATACATAGACTATCATTGAAATTACTGCTGTTCCGAGATATTTTTATTTCCACAGGGAGGAACCAAGAAATATTCAAAGGTATGAAAATAATTGACGTTCTGTACACGACCACTAACAACGGGCGAGTAATGTTTTACTCCAGATTTTATGGTATTGGAGTAACTAGTTTCAAACTCAATAACTCCTAAACACAATTTTATTTTATTATACTATGATAAATATTGCGTTTCGATCACCGAAAACCATTATTAAAGATATAGACATTGCATGGCTGTTTCATTTTGTGCAGTGAATACAAATACTATGTATTTATGCTTAGATTATGCTTTAAAGAGTTCCCCTTTAACGAACCAGTCCAGTTTTAAGCAGCTTAGCTAAATTTTGATGAGATATTAAAATTATTCATATTCGAGTAAACTTAAATGGCTCAAGCACTTCCACATTTTGTTTGATATACGAACCCAGAGCAATCACTTCGCACCGTAAGTTGCGTCCCAGCCATAAAACACTGCAAGAAACAAGATAACTTTTCCGTTAATGGTAGCTCCGTACGTGTTGTAGGTGAACGTAGTCAAAGTACGATAGCTACAACTTTACATGAAGTAATTAAGATATTTTTTTTGTCACATGCATGTGTGCAGCATTTTTTTTTTTTTACGAAGTAGCTATAAGACTACAACGATGTGTGCGAGCTGTCACTGTACCTTTCAGTCGACTGGTTGAAGTATCCAGGTGACCAATGGCAAGAAATCGTCCACCAGTAAACACAAAACCCCGAACACTCACTGGTCACGAGGAAGTATGTTCGTACTCGAGTTCTCACGTGCTGAGCAACTAGACCTAGTTTATATTTTTCCTTGTATGGGAAAAGAAGGTGACTGAGAAGGAGGAGGAAAGGGTGTTTTTGTAAATGTTAATAAAGCGAATTGAGCACTAAGAGCGTCTCGGTCAAAAGGGGCCACGGCTGGGGCTGGCGCTACGAGGCTCGGCGACGTGCATGGCGGCAANGCCCCCTCTCCCCGACCGATCGCGGCGCGGGCGACCAACACACGCAATGCGTACACGCCGACGTTTAGTGCGACTTGCCGTTGGGAGAGAAAGTATAAACTTTTTTTTTTTTTCATGTTTTACCTTGACCCAGTTGCCGACATGCGATTTCCTTGGGAAAAGAAAAAAGTTGCATTTGATTTTTATTACAGAATACGTAAATCAAACCCTGCTTCTCACAATTATTTGAGCACTTTTGAAATCGACATTTGAAAAATGTCACTGTCTCCATCCGCGTGTACTTTAACGGGCACACTGAGTGGCAGTAAAGTTGGTAGCAATGGAGGGGAAAGTCTAACGTTGTATTAAAAGTGCTANCGACATTTGAAAAATGTCACTGTCTCCATCCGCGTGTACTTTAACGGGCACACTGAGTGGCAGTAAAGTTGGTAGCAATGGAGGGGAAAGTCTAACGTTGTATTAAAAGTGCTAAGTAAACATTTGTGAATACTCACATTTTTTTCCCCCTGTTTTTAACACATATAAGCATCATAATAAGCTAATTTGTAAACTGTTTACTTCTGCAATAATTTCACAGTTTTACATGACCGACGCATGAATAAAAGATCAGGCCCATGGCAGTATTAATTTTACATATAGCGAAAGAATACAAAATGCGTATAAAAGTATATCTTAAGCAAGGCTTTCTAAAGTGCTCAATTTACCATTAACTGCCTATACAATAGTGTCGTAACTATTTAAAAAAGACTATTCTAACTTATTTTAAAATCCGTGTAAGAGAAGCAATTTTTTCTATCACGGTTTTTATATAATGTATTCCATGTAAAATAGTCATTATTACCATTCGTATTTATAAAATTAATACATTTCAAGTGCATTTTTTTTTCAACTATTATATTTTAATTACGACAGTACTTTACTGGAGGTGCGACATAGGGCGAGTTGTTTGCGACTGATTTTCTGTAATTTCTGCGATCTCAGACAGTGCAAAATAATGTGAAGTGCAATATACGTGTAAGATGCGTAAAAAAAAATGAACGTTAGACGCATAACGTTATTTGTAGGAAAAAACACAAATTTAATATTTATGGACTTCATATATACCTTGGAGACAATCTCGTGTACCTTTCAGCACAATTAACTCATCTCGCTTAATTTGTAGTAAAACTTGCAGTTAAATGTGTAACCAAACACGGCCGGGTAAAAATATAATATGCAATTATGTTCTGTTAGTGACTAATCGTCACACACATATGGTTAAGGATGCCGAACCCGCGATGCTTCGAGTTTGACCTCTGCCATAGTTTACGAGTACCAAGACTGTATTCAAGTACTAATTACTGGATTGATTTATGTATGGCGTCCTATTATAGGTTCCCTTTCTATGCTAGCCAATGAGACGTAAAATCCAAACTAAAACATATTTGAAGTTCTCTTTTTACGCTCCAAGTTTTGTCAGAGACTTGGTTATTTGGAAATTTATGGTTTTGTTCCAATTACATACTAATACAACGTCAAGATATTTATAGCAACATTTTCTGTCCCACAGGCCCGTGTTTGCATAAACATCTACACTGTAACACAAAAATCTATACAGAATGTATCTAAATTCAACTGACAAACTTAGGATACAGGTTAATCACGACAACAGAAGTCAGAAACATGTATACGACCTATGGTCTAAATCGACTGCCAAGGACGGTGCACGTCTTTCAAGTTGTACCTGATGTACAATTTTATAACATATATCGGAGAAAATATTTAAGATAGAACACTGTGTTTCTGGATAATGTGTAAGTGTAAACTGATCTACAAACACCACAAAACCTGTCGCTTTCAGCATATTAATTTATGGAAAAATAACGTTACCACTATTGCGAGCCATTCGACATGACGTGATAGCATATGTGGGATCTTATTGATGGACTGTGAATCCGCATGTTCTAATTGACGAAAAAGGTTGCCTTTTCTAAACACTCTAGCCCCCACCGTTTTCAAGTATATATAGTTTGAAATTTCAAAAGAATTATGTTTAAAACCTGGCAGACGGGCAACAAGCAAAATATCCAATAACGAATGACTGCGAATATCAAAGGGACAAGATAATAGAGTGACGGCTGAAACATTCAAACATATGAGGTTACAAATTTATGGTGGTGGTTTATCGGTATTTTATTTTCAAGTTGTAGCAATAAGAGTATGCCAAGTAAATTCACATGATCATTTATTACTTAATGACGTGCAGTACTATGGTATAAACGAGCTTTAGTTGAGGTGCTCGAACTGTCAGCATCCAACCTCGCTGCAGTGTGTACATCGGCGATGCCACGATTGCCGAACACGGTCAAACACGCCAGGGGTGGTTCTTATTATTTCGGCAGCAGCATGTATTTTGGCCACGAGATCCTCCAGGGACTCTATTGGAGTCTCGTACACCGAACACTTCATAGCACCCCACAAGTAAAGGTCAAGCGGTGTAAGATCTGGGGAGCTCGCAGGTACTCTTGGACATATGCACCAAAGTGCGGTGGTGCACCACCATGCTGCAGCCACATTTCTTGTCGAATCCCAAGTGGAACATCTTCCAGCAACTCTGGAAAAACCTGTTCCAAAAACACGAGGTGCTGGTCAGAAATTAAGTGAGAGGGCAACATGTACGGCCCAATTAAGCTTTCACATACAATACCACGCCTTACATTAACGCCAAATTGCTCCTGATAATTGCGGATGAAGGGCGCATGAGTGTTCGCCTTCGCCCACACGTGACTGTTCCGAAACGTCAACACACATTATCTTGTGAATCGCGCTTCGTCGGTAAACAACACGACACTTGGGGAATGNCGGTGTAAGATCTGGGGAGCTCGCAGGTACTCTTGGACATATGCACCAAAGTGCGGTGGTGCACCACCATGCTGCAGCCACATTTCTTGTCGAATCCCAAGTGGAACATCTTCCAGCAACTCTGGAAAAACCTGTTCCAAAAACACGAGGTGCTGGTCAGAAATTAAGCGAGAGGGCAACATGTATGGCCCAATTAATCTTTCACATACAATACCACGCCTTACATTAACGCCAAATTGCTCCTGATAATTGCGGATGAAGGGCGCATGAGTGTTCGCCTTCGCCCACACGTAACTGTTCCGAAACGTCAACACACATTATCTTGTGAATCGCGCTTCGTCGGTAAACAACACGACACTTGGGGAATGNAACTGTTCCGAAACGTCAACACACATTATCTTGTGAATCGCGCTTCGTCGGTAAACAACACGACACTTGGGGAATGTGGCTCTACTGCACATCGTTGTTAACATCACTGCACGAACTGTAAACGTTGTGGGTAGTCTTCAACCTCAAATGGTGCACTTTGTGTCGGCGATATGGATGGAGCAGCTGTTCATGCACAGTTCTCCACACATTCGTGTGTCCAGTGCGGACCGCATGCACCACTTGACGGGTGCTGGTAGATGGCAACTCATGGAACCTCCGCAGCACCTCCTCCTCAAAGTGAGGTGTTCGTGCCGTCCTTGGACGGCCAGCATTAGGCCTGCACACCTTTAACATGTACAGTATTGGGATAGGTATGCTCAGTTTCACAATGTATAATGATCTATGTGACGTCATGTAAATATGCTGCGTGGCTCTTATACTCACCGTAAATGTCCTCTGTTCGCGAAGCCTCCTATCAATGGCTGTGAACGTTGAATGATGTGGCACACATTTGTTTGAATTCCTTTCCTTGTAGATGCGTGCTGCAGATCCACTGTTGCACTGCACAGTCCCATACACAAGGTAAATGTCAGCCATTCCAGGCCAAGTAAAACGATCAATTTCGCGACACTCCAACAAAGCCTCTGTTCCACTCCGCTAAACACTAGTTCAATGGTTTAGGCTGAGTAAACGACTGAACATATCACAGTACACACAGGCCAACGACCCTCCACTTGACGATGGTGTGTGTTGTGTGGTGGCCTTCATGGTAGGCCATTATGACAGGCAATTAATCCTCCATGCAACTGTGTGACGCCATCCCTCACGCAGCCGTGTTGTGATACCTGCATACAAACTGTGCTTACCCGTACTGGCCTCGTATACGAGTTGGCCATTATAACCATTTGACAAAGTCGATCCACAATGTACACCTCATCCACGATCACAACACATACAAGTAGATTATTACACAGAAGATACATTTGGTGACTGTGGTATGGACATTTATGTTGTCATACAATTATCGATTACTACTGTAAACGCTACATTATTGCACGCATAACGGTGGTGTCCTCTGTTCTTTTATACTCATGTTTGATACCCTACAATTCATTCCGCACCCTCGAGTCTATCGCCATGTAAACGTAACACAGGCACAGATGTAGTGTAATTTTCTATTGTTTCGATTTATTGTAATTTTCGACATTTCTCAATCCATTGTTATGTACCTACCTATCTCTGTTATTTTGTCCCTTAGATATTCGCAGCCATTCGTAATTGGACGTTGTGTGTATTGCCCGCCTGCCAGGTTCTGAATATAATTCTTCTGAAATTTTTAACTCGAATTATTCGAAAACGGTGGGGGTTAGTGTGTTTACACAAGGCAACCTTTTTCGTCAATTGGAACATGCGGATTCATATTCCATCAATAAGATTCCACAAATGCTACTGCATCATGTCGAATGGCTCGCAATAAGAGTGGTAACCGTTATTAATACCACGAATTAATTTGTTGACAGCGACAGGTTTTGTAGTGTTTGTAGATCATTTTACACTTACACATTATCTAAAAACGCAGTGTTTCATATTACATATTTTCTCCGACATGAGTAATAATTTGGAGCGTCAGGTCCAACTTCAAAGTGGTGTACCGCCCTTGGGAATCGATTTAGACCATAAGTTGTATATGTATATATATATATATATATATATATATATATATATATATATANATATATATATATGCATATATATATATATATATGTTTTCAATTTTTTTTTGTGTTAACCTGCAGCCGAACTTTGTCGGTTGATTTTAGATACATCCTGTATATATAAATATATTATATGTAATAATTGCATAATAAACATACATCTATCATAATTCCCTGTTTTTGGGTGAACCCTTGTTAAAATTGACTTGTTTCAGATAACCTGTGTACTTTTGAACACGTCAAAATCGAAAAATACCTTTTCGATTGGTTTGGCGTTACCTTTTCGATTGGTTTGACGTATTAAGTAATGATTTTACGACAAGAAAAATACTCGTATTTACAGAAATATAATTTCTTAAGTTACTGGAAGACATTTTCTTGACAATGAAAGTCAACATTTACAATCTGCAATGATATGTATATCTATATTCCATATAAAAGTTTTAAGAACACTTAAATATTCAATGACCACGTTGTTCTTTGCAGAGATAAAGAAAACGAAAGCATGTGGTCATGTGCTGGTTATTTTTTTTTTTCATTAAACTAATGTATAAGCCAAAGTCTATTCCCTTGGCTGAAAGATATGCCAGAGCCATTGAATACAGAAGAACTTGTGTTCTTACTTGGTAACAAAAAGGGGATACCTAGAAAAAATATGATTTCGAGTTCAGTTTTGCCTCAAATAAAACTTTCTACAAGCATCTTCTTTTTGTTTGCATGTAGTAACATCGTTTATTTGAACGGCGGTAGTAAACTGCGAATATATATACAATTTCTTTGTTGGTGCATTTTTACTAACTAATATTTAGCTAAACATCCAAAAGTACATTGAAAATCAGTTAATTGAACCGCACTTAACCTCAGTGTTTAAGTTTATCATGTGTTTATATAACAAAGACGTCACAAGAACACTGTGAATCTGGACTTTGGAATAAGGCTCGTATTAAAAAAATTAGCCACAATTTGCTTGGTATGCAGAAGTAAACGCATTTGGAAAAACCACAATCAATGGTTTGGTGGCTGTCAAGACTACGACCTCCAGATTAGATGTAGGATGCGCTACCGCACTATTAAAAACGCTTAAGTTAAATAAAAAATTTTAACTTCAAAAGTGTGAAATCGTTAAGGGATATTATAGATACTAAAGAAATGTTCACATAACTTCAGTAAAATTTTTGCTAAATATGTTCCCAAAAAAATTCAACGATTTTTTAATTTCATTTGATTAAGACAAAACTAACATAATTATTAAATAAATTTGTTTATAAGTAATGATAGAAACACCTCAAATGTCGAGTATTAAAGTAGCATTTTTAATAACACATATTGGGTAATAAAGCACATTTAGAAATGGCTGCAAGTAGATAGAAACAAGGACTGAGGACAAGGGCTGAGGGCTGCGGATCCACGCCATTTTGGTTCTGCAAACTTAGATGACACCAAAGCCACCATATTGGATTACCTTGACCTCTATCTACCATCTTGGTAGCCAGTATGTAACCATATTATTACCACCATCTTGTTTTTGCACTTTATGCTATATCATTCCATCTTATATTTGTGTGCTCTATTATTCCATCTTGTATTTTCATGCTCTAGTGTTCCATGTTGTTTTCTCATGCTCTCTCATTTAATCTTGTCCGCCATATTGTTTTCACTCTCCATCTTGTTTCCCAGTCTCTCAACTTCGCATCTTCCACATGCTGTAGTTTTCTCGTCGTCTGCTAGAGTGCAACATCGATCCCTGTAATGTTGTTTATTGCTGTTAGAGTGCGCCATCCTATTACTAAGCTTCATTCGAGCACCATATTTGTTTATGGAATATTTTTTTGTGGAGATGGCAGCTAGAAAGTGCGAGTGTTTCTCTCGCTTAACCATGTTGGTTCTAGAGTAGGCCGCTAGGAACGTGACGTTTTTATTTCGGTGCCCAAAATATCGACTGGAGCAGGGCGGGATCGAACTGCCGAACCTTGGGTCGGTATGCAGATGCTTTAGACCACTCGTATATCGGGACATGTCCTGGGAGTAGGGTTTAAAAGAAGGAATAGGGTGTGTGTGGACGAATAAATATTTTGTCGTTATTATTATAATTCATAGAAATAATTTTTTATATGTGTTTTGACTATCTGAGACTCATATAAACCAGAAATAAGTATTTTTTCAATATAGTCATAATTCATTTTAAGTATATTTTTCGTTTTAAGTACTTATTTTTAAATGTATTTTTCTTTTGAAAAAAAAAAAACATTTTTATTGCATTTTATATTCATTTAGGTTACTGGAGTTGAGTTTGCGAGCATCCATGGACAGCAGGGCAACTAACCTTGTCAAAACAATCGTAAAACGATCAGACATCTAGGAATCGATGAATCTGTAAATAATTAAAATTATTTTATTTAAATTTATGTTATTTGTCATGTGAAAAATGCCCAAATCTTAAAATAAAATACAGTAAATTACATTGAAAATGTATTTTTAATGCAAAATTTGGTTTGTAAAAGTTAAATTAAGTAAATTTTACAATTTCCAAAGACACTTGGTAAGATTTAACAGAGAAAATATTATCATAGAGCGATGGGGATTATAACCCACAATCTCTCGAACAGGAGCCGGGTACTCTAACTACCTAGCTACTAAAGCAAAAATAGGAAGGCTTTTTTAAAATCTGCTCGAATAGCCGCCAAACGAAGAGGCTGCCATTCCCTCGTACAGTTACAGAAATGTTTAATGTATTAAACATTTTGTTATATATTTTTTCAATCAATGCGTATATGGATGATAACAGCATTTATTGGAGAGCTTCTTCAGTTTACATTCATCGTATTTACCATTTTGAAAACTTTTTAAAGGTCAATGTTGTATTAATAACATTTAGTTATTTTCAGTTGGGGGTCTGAATCATATGTGCTTATGCTCACATTGAATGCTTTTATATATTCTTTTTAAAAAATCATGTAGCAGACAACATTTTTTCGAACGTCGGCTCGTAGGCAAACGAATATGTACAGGCATTTAGCTAGGCGAATATAATTTACGATCTCTTAGGAGGCAGACTCGTGGAATTCAGTTTTCAAGTATTATTTATAGCTCCAGGAATCTATGTTTAAGCCCTTTATAGCCTTTATATGCTTTATGGTGATGTTTTAATTGAAACCCGTTTATAACAAACTGATTACGACATAGGGGTAATAAGAAAAAATTATTACATTTTCATGTTTAAAATTTATTAAAATATATTACTACAAAAACACTCAAAAATATTTATGTTCGTTCATGTAAAGTGTGCACCTTATACAAATCTCAGTCCTTCGTTAAACATAAAATCAAGTATTCGGGCACTTATAAACTTCGTGTCGTCGTGCATTAAGCTTGAAGGCAATGTCCTCGTAGCAAAAGTGACACCGATATGCCACTGAAAGTTCTGTAGACGAAACACTAGTGGACTCAGATGGTTCGGCTGTCGTCATGTCGGAAGGAGCAGGAACCAGGAATGAAGAAGTCTTCGTAGAAAGAGATGTTGCTCCTGGTGATGAGTTCACGGGCTTGTCGTCATACTGGTCGCAGTCGATTTTGGTATAGGAGCCATTGGATCGAAATTACCATCCATCACACCACCGATGGTAGCTGCAAGAAATCTCTGTTGCAGAACCAACACATTGACATTGATTAGGCCTGTAGTTTAACTTTTTATGACCTTACATGTTTGCAGTAAGTATCACTGCGATAAACGCACGACCCTCACAATAAGCATAAATATTTAATGTGGTTGGGATTGTACATACAGCCACAAATTTCAAGATGTCGTGCGATGTGTATTGTGCGAAAATACCTTGTCACAGTAGCTGAAGGGATAAGTTTTTCTGGTGGTGGTGACCCATCCGAAGAAGTCGGTGGTGCTTCTGATACCATGCCTATAGCAGTTGGCAATGGTGCTATTGTAGGCAGCCCACCCGTAGAAGTTAATGGAACTGCTGGTACCGCACATGAAGAAGTCTATGGCATGGCCATAGATCCCATTAGCTCTGGAATGTCCGAAGACATTAGAGATACTGGATATGATGTCGACTGTAAAAACTAGATGAGACGATCCGTACCTCCACACTTTTGTCGACGAACTGCTGATCCTTCCTTTTTATTAACTAACTACTCTAAAACTAAGTGTTATATGAGCCCGCGGTAGGAACGGGAGTTAAGTGCGTCTCAGGGCTAAGCCCCATACGCCTACAAGGAAAGGATTTCATGCAAGGAGACATGCATCACGGCAAAGAGGGATTGGGCTGCCATGGCCTGCTTTTGGCCATGACAACCTCCCTAAGTGTGCTTATAGCTAAACTATATTTAGAAGAGAAAGGGAAAAACCGGCATAGTCACCGTAAAAACCCTTTCGACAGGAAAGAATTAAAAAATTGTTTCATGCATTATTGTATTTAACAGAAAATGCTACAGGAGACAGAGGATAGGAATCATGC
>NQII01003089.1:0-145678 GCA_002778355.1 Clitarchus hookeri | reverse complement strand
CCCTTTTCAAGCTCTTATCTTTTTGGCTAAACCCCCCTTTCCTTTCTATCCAACACACTACATGTTTCTACCTGAAGGCATGTACACATTCCCAGGTCCATCTTTCCAAATTCAACCTACATCAGTTTTACACCAATACATAAATAGGTTTTGTAGCATAAAAAGTGTGTGGATTTACTTTTTTTAAGGTTTCTTTGAGTAAAAAATCAAAGTCAAATGAGCTAGGGTAAAATAACAACATTTTAATGGTTTTGATCACACAATTTATTATACAGACAAATACACAAATGACATAACACAAACAAATTCAGTCTCTGTTCTTTTTTTTTTTTTTAATTGTTCTTCGGAACCGATATCGGGGTGACTTCTTGTCTAGTCGTAGGCAGCAGATTCACGGTCCAAGGACGAGGCACACCATTTGTGCAGCAGCTGTGCATTCCTCCATGCACGTGTCCAGTCAGGTTCTGACCTGTCGCAGACATGACGATGCGAATCGCCGTAGATTTTCGTCAGCTTGCGCAGCGAAGGACAGCCATACTTCAACTGCACATCGATGATTTCAATTTCGCATTTGCACAAGTCGCTCAACAATTTTTTCTGCTCGGGCCCCACCATGTAAACTGGTCCTTGCGGATACTGCATCAGCAACGCTCAGCACATTTCCTTCGTCCCACTCTAGTCCGTGATGGTACTTGGTCAGCCAGTCGTTCGTCTTCTTGCTTTTATCGTCCAACAATTTCCCAGAATATGGGGGTTGGAAGGAGCGTGTGCACGTTTACCATCGTCGTTGTAGGGCACTGCGATCTCTTTGAGCACGTAGCCACTCTGGCTCTAGCAGCTTTGCAGATTACAGTACATCCTGCTGCTGTCTGTGCTCGAAGTCGACTAAACAGATATCGCTTATGGCCCATAGTATTTATACCCTCGGAGGCATTCACGAAAGTATCTTGACGACTTTTTCTCGACGATCGTACGATGCGAGTTGGTCGTGAAGTATCAGGCAGAAAGTGAAAGTGTTGACAGGAATATTTCCATGTGTAGTGAATTCGATCCTGCAGTCAATCACATTCGAAGTGATATGCTCGTCATATTTACTCACGTCCAACACCATGAGCGAACAGCTCACTCTCACATTGTGCTGTCTTCCGGTGTGTAGTATGACAATGATGTACCTTGGTTTCTCGGTGGTAAAGCTGGACTTTGTCATCCAGTTTATGGGCTGGCTTGTGGGCAATCCGGGGTAGGTCTCGAGACTACACGACCTGAAAGCTACATCGTCGTTTTTGCCATCTTCCAATTCTTCAGCATATTGGTGTGTTTGGTAGTACTCAACTTAACACGAGGCAGCATTTATTCGATAGACTGTAGCTTCAGTTCCCCTGTCTCCAGGTTTTCACCCATACTCATGGTGGCATCTGCATGCATATTGGCTAGGAGCAGTACCAGTTCCTACTTCGAATTGATGATAATTCGTTTGCAGTCTTCGGCGAATCCCAGCAACATCGCTAGAGGAATGCAGAACTCTAGTTTCCCTCTAAAGGAATATAGGAACACTGTAGTAATCTACTATCCGCCATCTGCCATCTGCTCATTCGGGATGAGCGGAAGGTAATTTTTGATCGTGGTTATTATGCCGACATCTCTTGTCTGGTCAATCTCGACACCATTGAGCAAATACGAGATGCGATCGGTAAGGTGGAGAATACCATTGCTCGTTATTTTCGTCGATGCAGGGTTGGGTCTATCTTATTTCATTAGTGTCCCCCTGAATCACAGGGATGTGTGAAAAGGAAGAGTGCAGATATCTTGGTGTTGGACCGCTGTCCAAACTTCCGATGGTAACATGTATGGTCCGATCAGGAATGGCTGGTATGCATGAAATTCCACTTTAATAATGCTGTATTCAAAAACGACTGGCTCATCGATATTTATATAATCTTCCATTGCGATCGACCTCAAAGCCAAAACTGCAAAGGGAAATCTCGTTGGCATGTGTTAACACCTTGGTGGCATGCGGTGTACTAATTGCCTGTTTGATGTGCTGCTTGGTTTTATGTCCTTTGGTCAACATAAAACTTATTTCCATCTTCTGAAATGCAAATATAGTGTGATTTGTTCCTTTCAAAAGTTCACCAACTCTCCGTGCTGTTCGACGATCTTCACAACCATCTCGTGTGCTTTCTTCGCGACGACCAGAACATTAATGATGCTTTATGGTGCAACGATCAGTTTACAACCTGGAGGGACCATCGGCGAAAACTCGTGCAGCGTATTGCTTGGCCTACCATTGAGATATGTACCTCTCACCCAATTTCAATTTATTCGTATCACATTAACAGACAAGATGTTTACAGGTCGCCACGATTCACGGATATTTCCATCTTCGTATATGTGTGGCTCGAAACCCATCATCGTTCCCATGGAATCCGATTTTGTAAAGTCGATATCTTCGCTGCATCAGAAGACACTCTTCAGAGTATTGGAATTTCCATGCAGTTCGAATTCTATGTCAGGAGACAGCAAATCTTGGATGTACATTGAAATGTCATCTAATTTGTAAGAGCCAATGGGAAATGTTACCTCGCAGGAGACATTACCACTTTTCATGAGATACATCTTGCAGTATTTTTCATCGATGTTCGATATCGCATCGTAGGTTTGAAAATCGACCAAACCTACGCACCATTCCTCCTCCAAGTCGAGTGGCAGAAAATGTACCACATGCAGCAAGGAGCTACGACCCATCAATGTAAGCATTATCGACATAACTGATGGTTCCTGGTCCATGTATAGTCATTTTATTCAGTTACGAACGAACAGGAAGCGAAGACACAAGTGCCTGCAGTTCCAGGTATTTGTCATCTGCTCCATCTCGTAGTTGTAAGTCAGTTTGCAATTTTTCAGGTGTAGTCGCAACTTGGGTGGATCATGCAAATTACCGAAACTGTTATAGAAGTCTGCACATTTGTCATGTTTGACATAAGTTAACCAGTGTTTACCAGGCCTGGCTGTCGTGTCCAGATTAATTATAGCACACTCACTACATTTTGGTTTAAGAGGCAAAGCATCTCGAATGAGCACGCCTCTAAAATTTGGTATCTTCGATTTGCATGCAAACCGTTCCAAATTCATGTTCGTGAGCAGTTGTTTCGGTAGAGATTTCGTTATAGCCTCATTCTGCATCCAATTTGCACACTTTCACCTCGTACTAGGTATGGCTTTAGATAGAGGCCTTGGCCATTTTTTTACCCATCGTGATAGCTTCCATATTTGCATTATGTCTTTGGGTGTCGGACACCTGCTTCCGTTCGTTCGATGCTGTGTTGATGGCTCGGACGATACCACTCGTGGCTCCGATTAGGTCCCAGAGGGCTCCGAGTGCAAGCAAAAGTAGTGTAAAAAATCCACCAGAACATGTTTTCTTGGTCTTGCATGCTTTTATTCCCTTCTTCAACACTTTTCGTTTCACTTGCTCCTACTGCTTGCTGTTTGAACCCATACCCATCTTCACTTTGGCCTTAATCACATTGGAAATGCCTCATGCTGGTTTTTTTTCTTCAAGCCCAGTATCTGATTATTTTCTTATCTCGTCGGCCTTCTGTGCTAGTACCTTGTCTGCCTGGTGTCGGGTTTCTAGATTCTTGTGCTGGGAATAGGCTATGTCGTGTTGCTTGCATGCCTCATCTAGTGCATTGATAGCCTTATTGCTACATGCCAACCTTTTAGCTAGCTTGGTTCCTGGCCTGCAGAACTTGTATCCAGGAATGTGCAGCTCGTACAGTAGATTGTTGATCAGCATATCGATGATCTCACTTCCAGATATGGTCTTACTTCTTAGAGACATCACTGTGAACTGACCTAAAACTTATAAATATGCTCTTTTTATACATTTCTGTTTTACTATAATTCTAGACTCGAAACATTATGGATGTATCACATATTAAAATATGTCATTGCAGTGCAAACTCTACCAGAGGCAGTTTACTCGGAATGATAATTTGGAGATACATTATATTACCAAAAAAACATGCTTAATGTCATCAAGAGGCTTTTTTATTCTACCTCCTTCTCATCATCAATATAATTCAATGTATGATATAAACCAAGCAGAAGAAAACAGTTCACAAATCGTCGAGCATGATGTTACTCTACCCATATGCATTCATGCTGAAGATGAAGCTATCTCCCACGAATCGCTACATGGAACCCAATTACCGAATACAGTAAGATGCATCATTGCAATACCACCAAATTGTGGGGAAACATGTGTCCTACTGAGCCTGCTGGAAGAAGAGAATGGACTTAGGTTCGAGAACGTGTACCTGTACTCCAAATCGCTCCAACAAACAAAATACCAGTGACTGGCTCGAGTACTTCAGGCCATAGATGGTGTGCAATATTTCCCTTGCAGCAATAAAGAGACCATCGTGCCACCAGGCGAAGCATTGCCAAACTCGGCGTTTATTTTCAACAATGTGGCATGTGAGAAACAGACTTACATCCAGGAATACTTTAGCATGGGAAGGCATGCGAATGTGGACTGTATGTACCTTGGCCAGACTTATTCGCGCATACCCAAACAACTACTTCGCGATAATGATAATGTGTTGATGCAGTTTTGCATGGACGATATGAATTTGCGGCATGCGTAAGATGACCACATCTTTGCGGGCATGAAATTATCGGATTTCAGAGAGTGTGTTATTTTGCTGGAAAGACAAATATGGATTTTTGGTTACTGTAAAAGACTGACCTCTATATAATGGTAGGTACTGACATAGATTCGATCAGTTCATTGTCGACTATTGAGAATGAATTACAGCATATCGAAATTCTTGCAGAGTAGCCTCAAACTGCGGCTTGACAAAGACGAAGATGGGGGTTGTCTCATACCAAGAAACGAAGGAACTTGCGATGCTGGTAGAAGAATAATTCGAAATGTTGGTGATCCCGAACGATCCGAAGATGCTGCTACTAAACATTTCGTCCTCAAAACTGGTAATGGCTTCAGTTCGGAATTACATAATGTGTTGGCTGATCAGAGCAAATGCTTTGGCACTTACTTGTCCGAGCTCGGGGCGAAGATGGATCGTATGAAGACTGAGATCGTTCGCGTTTTGATGTAACGAGTGTTCAAAGGCAAATTACAGACAGACTGAATGTGGCATCTACACAAAATGAAGAGAAACTAAATGTGCTTAAAGATTCCATAGAGCATACATTTGCTACCTCGATTTCCCACCTCGCCACTGAAACGGATATTCAGAACCATTTCAAAGACATATTGGATTTCTAATGGAAACACCTGGAAAGGATCGAAAATCATTTGTTGGAGGCTCACCTAAACCTATAAAAGAGAGCAACAGTAACTATTTGTATTCAGTATGATGTCTGACATTTCTAGCGAACTGCATCGAATGATACAGTCGGTTCGCTCGAAGTATTTGCTCGCCAAGAGAACTAGACTTTCGTGCGACCTTATAAATTAAGAAATCTTTAAGCCTATTACTCGCTGTATAGATGTACACAGGGAGAGCGATGGAGCTCTCGTAGTTGTGAATACCGAAGTCGATGATACTGCTGAGCCTACAAAGAAAAGGAAATATGATGATGTACAAACGGATTGGGATGAAGGATCGGATGTAGATTTGGCACACAAGAAAAAGGTACGGAAGAAAGCCATAAATCTAATGCTCTGGCTCGATGGTAACTACGATTGTACACATCTCGTAATAATGATACAATGTATAGTGTGTACAGGCATAATGATAAATTGTTCATTGGTGCTGATGAAATATAATTTCTACCAGGTGGGATAATCCAAGTCAGCGATTAAAATACGAATGTAACATCTGGGTATAAGAACTTCTATTTCGCAAGGAGTTCAGGGAGTTGACAGAATCAAACCTGCTGTAATACAAGACATTTCTCGAACTTACACACACACTTTACCAAGATAACATTCACAAGATCGGTCCTTATAAGGACAAAGATCACGAAAAATTCGAAATTCTCGCAGACCTCTTCAGTGACCTAACACTTAAAAGTAGGGGCCAGTCTGAAGAAGATAAATGGTGACAAGGCATCGACTATGTGTTTTGGGATGACCTGAACGAACTGGAGAAGAACTGAAGGAGGGAAGCTACATATAATGAGTCAGATGGGAATTGCCCACGAACTGCATGTGGCCACCAGGTGCAACTACCGCCATAGCAAGGTCGTGATTTGTGGGATGAATGACCTGAATGACCTGTTTCAATCCGACCTTATGGAGATGATACCGTATGCTCTGGTCAACAAGAGCTACAAATACATGTTGACAGTCATCGATGCATACAGCAAATTCGTCTGGGCCAGGCCGGCCAAGTCAAGATTGCATGTGACATCACTGAAGCCATGGCTGATGTGTTGAGCGAAGGATGCATCCTCGCCAATTTGCAAACCAACCAGGGCAAGGAATTCTACAATGCAAAGTTAAAGTCCCTGATGAAGAAACATAACAAATAATTATTCCATGTACAGCAATCTCAAAGCATCTATCATCGAGAGGTTCGAAATGACTCTGAAGGGCAAGATGTGGAAGCATTTTGTGGCGAATGGCAGCTACAAGTGTCTTGAGCTACTGCTAAAACTCGTCTGCGACTATAATTCTACAGTGCACTCGACCACTCACATGAAGTCCGAAAATGTCAAGAACGACTCCCTGGTTTAGACAGTGTATGCTGTTCCGTAAAGGAAGGACCTACGCAAGCCTAAAGCCAAAATCGGTGGCCTGGTGCGCATCTCCAAACAGAAAGGTGTCTTCGAGAAAGTGTTCACAGCAAATTTGTGCTACGTATATGCAACTACGCTCCGAGGACCTACTATCTCGAAGATTTGAACACCATGACCATCCATGGCAATTTCTTTACCGAGGAGATCCAGCCGATGAAGTTTTAAGACGTGTATTTGGTCGAGCAGGTGATAAAACGATGTAACAGAAGGGTGTACATCAGTTGGTGGAGTTTCCATGCCCGCTACAATTCCGAGGTTGCTGAAGCAGACACAGAGAGGTTAACTCGCTGTGGAAGAGGTCAATGTATATATAATGACTTTTATTCGAGGGCTTATGAGTTTCCTCATGTGGTACATTACCAAATAAAATTAGTTTAAGGAAAGTATGTTGAGTTTTATTTATTTTAAATACCCCTGCTGCAGGTTTTTTTTGCTGACATCTCCAATGTGGATGAGTAGTCCCAATCCAAAGGATGGACGACCAACACAAAAGAAATGTCTTTAATGAAAAAAATAATATGAAAATAAAAACCGAATAAAAAAATGCAACAAATAAAGAAATTATTAAATAATGCTTTTAAAAAATATATTTTTATTTTTAAGTACATCTTTTTATAATTTTTATAAGAAAAATATTTTAATAAAAGTGACTAAAAATGATTATTCTGGAATAATAATAACAAAAATCATTGTTTTTTAAATATAATTTTTTCCCATACACATGATATTACATATACTTATTTANCCCAATCCAAAGGATGGACGACCAACACAAAAGAAATGTCTTTAATGAAAAAAATAATATGAAAATAAAAACCGAATCAAAAAATGCAACAAATAAAGAAATTATTAAATAATGCTTTTAAAAAATATATTTTTATTTTTAAGTACATCTTTTTATAATTTTTATAAGAAAAATATTTTAAGAAAAGTGACTAAAAATGATTATTCTGGAATAATAATGACAACAAAAATCATTGTTTTTTAAATATAATTTTTTCCCATACACATGATATTACATATACTTATTTTAAACCCTTATGCCAGCATACATCCTAATAGCCGAATGGTCTAAGTCGTCTGCATGCTGACCCAAGATTCGGCCGTTCGATCCTGCACTCCTCCAAATAATATTTTGAGCTCTGCGAAAATTAAATAAAAAGCAGTACCCCTAGCGGCCAACTCTAGAACCAATATGGCGGCCGAGTGAAAGCTACGCCAGCGCCCCTAGTAGGCGATGAAGGACAAGTGGAAACAAAATGACGGGGTGGAACAAATGTGAGTAATAGGATGGTACACTCTAGCGGCTATAAACAGCATTACAGGGATCGATGGTGTACTCCAGCGGACGGCGAGAGAACTACAACATTCGACAGATGCGAAAGTGAGTAATTGGAAAACGATATGGAATGCCAGACAGCCAAGAAATAATGAGAGAGCATGAAAGACAAAACGGAATGATAGATCAATAAAATACAAGATGGAATGAAAAATCAACACAGAATGATAGAGCATGAATATACAATACAAAATTATAAAGCATTAAGACCAAAAACAAAATGACGGAAACAATTTGGCGACGTGCCGGCTACCCAGATGGTGCGGTGGATGGAGGTCAAGTTCATCCAAGATGGCGGATCCAATATTGTGGCGGCCCTCAACCTATAATTTTCACAGACTTGTACTACAATTTAAACCTCCGAGGTTCGCATCCCTGAGCAGTTCTTCCTATTTCAAAGCTGACTCTAGTGTGCAGCACACTCATGTAGGGCGTGTTGTTGCCTGTACCTCAGGCACTAGTAACACGAAATGCGGTGCAAACTGCGTTTCGAAACTTACTACCAATTTGGCGTTTAAATCCTGAGGAATATTTTCCTGAATTCTGAGCGATTTTACACCCATGTTAACCATTGCCGTGTATTTTTACGGTATACTGATTTTGTAGTAGGAAATTTTCTTCGCCAGAAAGGCTGATTTAATTTTCAACTTACCATTAAATACGTAACTACGAGTATATTTATGTGTATTTTCCAGACTTAATACTCTGCTGGATATAAGAACAACAATGAAGTAATGGTGATATTTTACCGTCCGGACAGGTACAGTATGTAAATGCAGAACACGATAATTTTCTAGCCAATTCAATCGTCCACAAATAAGCACAGATATTTTAAAATATGTTTTATACGCTCCAAAGAGAACGTAACTGATGTTAATTACTCATATGTGACCTAATAGATGGCCTTGATAAACATGTTATGGAGAAAAAGGGTCATATAACGCGGGACAACTGCCCTAAAGCTAACTTCCCATTTAGTTTAGTCCTTCTGACTTTTAAAGTTGCTTAAGTCTGCAACCAGACAAACTCTAAAGTTGGCGTGTGAACTGTGAATGAGAAAGAAACTAAAGACATGCCATGTACACAACAGCATTGGCAGCATCCGTGCTAAGGGTAATGAAATCAAGTTGTGTAAACATAGTAATTACCCCACAAAAACACGCTGCCCTGTATCAGACAAACTTGTATTTTTCTCTGCTACACTATCAGAAGTTTGTTCCAATACTTTGTAATACACAGAAATGTTGGCCTAGACAATATGTTTGTCCAGTATTTTTAAAATATAAATATGTATCTTCCAGTTTTATTATAAAATGCTTTTAATTTACAGACGCGTATATATTCATTAGTGTTGATTTATTTGTCTCATTCAAATCATGCCTTTTAGTAGGTCACGAGAAATAAATTTTATTTACGTTTTGAAATGTTATAAAAATAACTAATGGAAATTTATTTTCTTTCACCATGAAATTACTTATGCAGCTAGTGAATTCGGGATATTTTTAATTTGTATAATAACTTGTTACAGTTAAACAATTTCCTGGATGTAATAAAATTTCCTTTTCGGAAAATTTTGCTATATAACTTCAAACAAACCCAAGAGCCGAGTCTAGAAGATTTTTAGTTCTCGCAGCTGTGGATGTTGTTAGAGCAGGTATCACTAGTTTTTCGGATTTTAGTTTCAAATTATAAATTATTACGTTACACGTTACGTCTAAATGGAATGAATGAATCTGACACTCCCGACAGTGTTATCAGGGTAACGTTGGAACAGCCAGTTTTTCCATTAGGCCTATTTGTATAATTTAAAAAATTGCAAGCATTTCTAAGACGTCTGCCTTCTTCAGCAGCCGGAGCGTGAGAAAAGGTTGAAAGCAGAAAAACATCTACTTACAAATTTTTATTATTTCCAGTGAAATGCGCTTACAAATATAATATAATAGACTTTACGTGTATTTATTTATTATTATATTAAGTATAGTTTTTTAAGAATGAAAATAGTACAAACGGGAATTTTTACGATTATTTTTTAGATATAATGATTTCACTACGAGACTTAAAGAAATAAAGGAACGGGTATATCGCTCTTATCTACAATTATTTTGTCATGAAATGACGCATTGATCGCTGAAAGTCCAATGGAGGTACTTTGCCCACGAAAATAATGCATACCAATTGAGTGCGTGGTGACTAGAAGCAATGTGTCATGTGACGCGCATGGCAGTGCCGCCCAAAATGCTCCCTTACTCGTGAGCATTGAACATGCAAATTATATACAGCTAGACGGCGCATTTAATTGTGTCTCTGTTGACGTCACTCAATTAAATATTAGGAAGCAAAAATTAGGAAACTGACTTACATACCTACTACCATAATGAGCTAGTTTGACTATTCCGTGGTTGTTAGTTTGACCTCCCTTTCCAAAAAAAAAAAATTAAAACTCTAAAACGAACCACTTTAGACGTGTTGTTTTACGGAAAGTGCAACACTGAGTGACATAGACTAATTTTATTTCCCACTAACCATCAGAAAGTACTTATGGCAAGCTATTTTGTAAAACGTTAAGGTATTCAAACATTCCACTTAAAAATTTTTATTAGCAAAAATTAGTAACATTCACAAAGATTATGTAAAAAATTCATACTGGTTTCTTATTAAGAAAACTTGTACACAAAAAGTTTTAAATACGGAAAAGTATAACGCATACGTAAAGTGCTATTACAAAAAATGTATTCAAGCAGAACGTTATACGAAAATGAGACCGGAAACTCTGCTAAAATTCTAGTTTAATATTGAGCAAACATAGTATTGATGTTTTTATTTAAACAATTATATTCTGAACGACCCACCTTAGTTGCGATTTGAGAGCCCACAGTTGGGAATTCCCATATGTGAATTATTACAAACAGAAATGAAATGATGGTCTACAACCACTTAAAAACATTCAGTGCAAATTCTAAGTTTTAACTCTATTCTTGGCTTGACATGTAAAACGGACAACCGTTTGCCAGGTCTTTTGCTTCACAAAACGTAGTAATCCCTTATCCTGTGAGTGTACGTAAATATACGACATTCTCAAGCGTTAAGTTGTCTTCTCCGAAAATGACCTACACAACCCAATAAATATTCCACTCTTCATCTCGTCCCCTCTGATTCATTTTCCCGTTGTGTACACCCTCTATAGATAAATCTAATCGAAAATTTCTAACTTTCGCCAAACTGAGCTTTTCCGAAAAAATCCCCTTTTATAATACAGCATACTTTAGGGAAGATCGTCTCCTTTTCCCCCACACTATCTGCGTTGCATCATAGGTAGAGATGCGCCTTTAGTAGAGTCCAACTAGGTATTATAAGATGATGGCACTTGCACATACGTAGTGAAGACCGCGACTAGTTGCAACAGTTTTATTATTATGATATATAGGATAATTAATTGAAACTTTCAGGCAACAAAATATTTACAGTTATTACCTCACATTATTAGGCTGCAGCATGCACAAATACTCACTTGTTACACCATTTAAACACACAAGAAAAGGATNTATTACCTCACATTATTAGGCTGCAGCATGCACAAATACTCACTTGTTACACCATTTAAACACACAAGAAAAGGATATTTTAGGGCACAAAACCAGTCAGCCCAACGTTTGCATGTAGTATATTGTGCCCATTATTTACCACGTTTGTATTTAGACAACCACAATAAGCAGAAAATATCTCCGTCATCAGTGCTGAATTCCTGGAATCCTATCTTCCTAATATAGTTTTTTTTTTTCATGACTTTTCGTTTGGATTTTTCGTTCCTCTTCGGCACACTTTTCTTGCTTGCTTCTCATGCTTGNTATTACCTCACATTATTAGGCTGCAGCATGCACAAATACTCACTTGTTACACCATTTAAACACACAAGAAAAGGATCTTTTAGGGCACAAAACCAGTCAGCCCAACGTTTGCATGTAGTATATTGTGCCCATTATTTACCACGTTTGTATTTAGACAACCACAATAAGCAGAAAATATCTCCGTCATCAGTGCTGAATTCCTGGAATCCTATCTTCCTAATATAGTTTTTTTTTCATGACTTTTCGTTTGGATTTTTCGTTCCTCTTCGGCACACTTTTCTTGCTTGCTTCTCATGCTTGAGCATTTTTCTTCTTTTGATAAGTGACGCGCATTTATTCTTAAATAGCCTTCCTTTCCAGGTATCAATTAAGGTAACAGAAGTTTCTCTCCTTACTCCTCTACGAGGTTTTTCATTTCCTTGCGGTACTTCGGGGAATGGAGGTACAATCTCTGGGATAAACCCCCTTGTGCCTAGAACTGAGACATAATTTAGCTCAATGGGTCTTCTCTTTTATCCATTTTGCTGGCGTGCATTCACATCAACGTCTTTTCCATTTTGACAGGAACATTCGAAACAAGTTCACCAATTATGTCAACATTCGTTTCAACAATTGCTTCACAATCAGAAACTTTATTATTTTGTGTAATTTGGAGATTACCGAATGGTGCCGACCTATCTGTTACGAATGCTCAAGCATAGTCATAATCTGAATAATGAGGACGTTAAGTGGTGAAGTGCCTATTTCCTTGGATCACGCAGTGGTATTAACTGGTGTCTTTGAATGCAAAAATGCTTATTTTACAATTGCTGGCAAGTGAACTAATGTAACTGTCGTTCCTAAATGATTTTTTAGCCAGGAGTTAATATATGTTTCACATATTTGCTTAGATTGGCCATAAACTGTTACACTCAAGAGTTGAAGGTGATGTGAACAGTGAGGCGGAAATTAGATAATTACCGCACTTGCTTTACACAGGTACAAAACAGGGCAGCCAATGTGCGAAGAGCGGTTGTCCAGGAGTGAGCGTGCTGGATTGCTGAAAGACTATGTATATTCAACGAAATGCTTTATGAAAGTTGTGAAGTTTTCATTAGTTTGCCAGCCATATGTGGTAACATTTCCATTGCAACCTACACATCCGTTGCGTCCTAAATTATCTCCGAAATTTTTCCAAGGCAATGTAAACACGACATGTAATAGGATTCGTCTTAAAATTCTGTACAAAATGACACATAATTGGATCCGATGTAGGTATGTACATACCTTGGATTGTCACACTGGAAAGCCTGGGAATATTCTTCAGTCTTGCAGTCACGACAGTTAACGCCATTTTACCGGGGCAAGAATAAAAAAATCAGAGGCCCTTAGCATTTAATATTTTGGTGCCTCCTTAGAAATATTTCAGAATATAAGCAGTAAATTGCAAATTTAATTCGCACTTTTACAAATCTCACAAAACGAACACTATGATGGAAAACTGTATTTATTTTTGTATCCTTATATTTCATTTATATTTGAATGATTTTGTCTTTGATAAGATCCTGAAAATGTTCACTATTTTACTACCAAAATATCGCAACGTGCTTTTTTATGAAACTGTAGTCCTGATACAAATACATTTAATTAAAATCAGGAAGGCTGGCCCTTTTCAGTTTTGAGCTCTCTTGTCTAACGCACTAGCATCTTAAATTAGGTTGGATTACTACATCAAGGGTAGTAGGGCGATTTCAGATGCATTTATCACAGTTGTTACCGTAATCATCTTACCGCTTTCTATCGACACGGCACATCCAACTTGCTTCATCATTTTTACAGTTATTATTTTACTAAGTTTCATTACTTTAGGTACTATTGTTTGTTCCACTTTGAATACCTGAGCAAGTGGGGTTTTTGCACATCTGAAATTATTCATAAAACGGGGAATAATTTATCTTGCAAAATTGACGTACATTTTGCTCAATTTTGAGTGCGTTTCACGAAAGCGAAAAACAAGTCTTGAACCGCACTCGCATTATATTTCCATGAATCGGTAACATTTACACCAAATATTACACCATAATTATAAGCAAGAACCTCTTTTGGTGTAAAGCCAAACATGATTTCAAAATCTTTTTTAAAGTTTATTAAAAATTATCATCATTTAAAATTTTTCTGACAAAACTTACGTGATCCAGGATACTCCATGAGTTTTGTTGCTGTCTCAATCACATTTGGCAGTGTTTTTCCTCTTTGCTGTATGTTTTTATTTTGTAGGTTTGCATTTTCACTGAAAACAGAAAGAAAATACATAGATGGAGTGGAGATATATGGGCGGTTCTTAACATCGGGGTCTTTAGAGTCGATGAGGGTGAAGTGAGGTGAGTATGGAGCAGCACCGGAATGCAAGGGCGGGGGAAACGGTAGATCCCCGAGAAAACCAGCTGACCAGAGCCAACGTCCGGCACGATTCTCACGTGCGAAAATTCACTAGCGACCCCGCTGGGAATCGAACCAGAGGCGAGTAGTCCGACCGCTATACCACCGCGGCCCCCCGAATTCGAGTCTCCCATAGCCTACCAGTGCATGATATATCGGTAGTGTAATTTGGCCGCTACGAGGACAAATCTTCTTACTGTGGAACGGGTCATTAACCTTGGATCTCAGGCATGTTCTATGTGTGTGACCTTGGCAGTCACCTTGAAGAGTGATGCCGGGTGACCTTAACCTTGGATAACCTTAAAAATCGGAACACTCGGGAATTTTTTTTTTTTTAATTTGAAAATAAATATACAGTAAATTATGCCTCTTATTTTTGACAGCTTGAAGTGTGTCATTCCACCAATGGGAGATGCCGCACATCGCCTTCCCACATTGTATTGCTGTTTGGACTTCTTTACTCGGTTATTCCTGAGTCGACCATTGCACGATTATGGCTTCAGCTTTTAACGCGAATCCCATGATAACTCAACCATTATGTATGATGTTATGTTATTATGTGCACGTATCCTTTGAAAGTCCTTTCCTTAATAATTGCATAAACCATTCAATTTTAAACAATATTTACTTTTTATATATTCATATATTCGCAAAAATTAGATATTTAATTATACACGAGATATTCACATTTATGTAAGTTATTGTTAACAATTTCCTGGTTTGGTGGTGTAATGTTTACCGTAATATAACGTCAGGTAAGCCCCTATAATTTAATACCTCTTGATTTGAGTTAATGCATTTTGTTTCATAAAACCCGGAATCAAAATTTAATTTGGTTTTGGAGTGGGAGTAAAGACAAAACACAACTATTATTTCTCTGGTATTCTAAAACTGCATTTTATACTTCGTTAACAATTTTATTATATAATATTATACTCACGCTACAATCGTTAGTGGTTTACCGCAAAACCGGTGGGTAACATCATACAGCCAGATGTATTTGATTTCAAGGACATTTCAGTCTATGAATTAAATGTCACCCTTTCGTATAAACTGTTATATCACATAAGATAAACTTCAGGGAAGTATAAGATAACTTATTAGTGAAAATTGAGTTTTTATATAACATTATTCTGTAACATGCTTCGTGCGTGCTTTTTAACGTGTTACAATTTGTAAAAGATATGATTTTCTAACAGTTCTCGTTAGTAATTTCACCCATTTTTCATTTGCAAATGCTAATGAGATTTTCCTCCGCTTTAATACTTTAAACTGTTTCTAAATCCCACCCGAGTGTTTAATATCATTCTTCTTGTAATTCCGTCATTAGCAGTTCTCGTTTCCTGTTGGGGTCCCGAGGAGTCTTCTAATATTTCATATCTCAAGATTACCATCTTCGTGCTCATTTTCGCAAGTCTCTCCCCTCCCCCCCCCTTCTCACCATATCTTATATTTTCAAGTCAACATTGTAGTTATTATATCATAAATTTCTCCTCTTAGATTTGTTTCTTCTCGGCGTATAAAACGTTGATTTAAAACAGGGCTTTCATAAACATACGCATAATGAATTACATTCGCATGGAATCAGCCCATTTTGTCTTGTGACTCGTTTAAATACTTCCTCTTTACAAGGATGTAATAAGTAAACGACACTTGCATGCAACTTAATTTTTAAACGTTATAACCAGATATTATATTTTACACGGAATATTTACTTTAAATTTTCCGGCAGGTATTTTAAAACATTTCCTCGTCGTGATACAAAATTTTTCTTAGCAGTTAGATTCAGAAATTTCTCACAATCGTTTCACAATATATAAGATGTTTAATTTTAACCGTGACCAAAATATCGCTGATATCAAAAATGCCTTTCTATCTTAAATAAATGGTAAATAACGCCTGTCTTTGTATTGTATTTTACCCCGCTTTAATCAACTCCCACAAATAACTTTTGATTAATTAAAGATGATATAAATCATCTCATCACTAAATAAATTCCTATAAAATATATATTAAAATTAGCTGTTTAAAAGATCGAATCACTTTTCTAAAGAACAGACAATAAATCGCAAGAAAAATGAGGAATTTCGGGACTGGCTTATGGCACATGTGGTGCTCATCCATTAGAACAAAAAAAATTACTAGTTTTCGATTTAGTATTTCCTGTCAAAAGTGTATGTTATGACTGTTCAACGAGCTTCTGTGAATTTATAAACTATTTTCTTGTGCATTCAGTACATATGGATTATTTATAATGAGTGAATATTTTAATTTAAGTATGGGGAATTACGGATACATTTGTAAATAAGCACTGTTGAATAGATACATACTGTAGTCATTGCCCCTATTAACAGTAACGCAAGTAATGACAAAATTTTCACTATTTTACTACCAAAATATCGCAACGTGTTTTTTTATGAAACTGTAGTTCTGATACAAATACATTTCAATAAATCAGGTAAGGCCGACCCTTTTCAGTTTTGAGCTCTCTTGTCTAACGCACTAGCATCTTACATTAGGTTGGATTACTACTGTCTGTTCGCATTTCTTCACACTTTTTTAATCAAACATTTGAAAAATCACCCCACATTATACATGTTTGCTTGTTACCTATTAATGTTATATATCACAAGTAATTTATATGTCTGTGTACATAAAAGTACACAAATCATTTTATTTTTGGAAAAAGTGAAATTTTAATTATATTTTGTCTATAAAGTTTAATACTTCATTTATAATTAGCATGAATAAAAACAGTGAGAAAAATNAAATTTTAATTATATTTTGTCTATAAAGTTTAATACTTCATTTATAATTAGCATGAATAAAAACAGTGAGAAAAATTGTGTGTTGGTAATGTCTAGTAAGAAATAGTTATTGTGCCAAATATTATTACGCTTAATGCGCACGAATTTCCCTTTCGTGTAATTTTCTAGATTTGAATAAGGATTTTTTGCATGAGGCGGANAAATTTTAATTATATTTTGTCTATAAAGTTTAATACTTCATTTATAATTAGCATGAATAAAAACAGTGAGAAAAATGGTGTGTTGGTAATGTCTAGTAAGAAATAGTTATTGTGCCAAATATTGTTACGCTTAATGCGCACGAATTTCCCTTTCGTGTAATTTTCTAGATTTGAATAAGGATTTTTTGCATGAGGCGGAAGAATATCCTAGAAGTAGAACTTGAGCAGGGCTTCAAAAAAGTGGTAAGTAGCCGTGAATGGACTATATCGCGCTGTTGCAATTAAAAGCATATACAATGTCAAGGGGAGGGGTAACCTGGAGCTGTATTCTGTAAGTTTAGCTTGCTTTAAGATTGCCACTGTGAGCATCTTTATGATAATACCAGTTATAACGAAAGTTACTAGTAATTGTCTTAAATGGTATTCTGTAAGGTTTCTCTTTATGGGGGACCACGGTGGTGCAGTGGCTTCAGCACTCACAACCCAAGGCGAAACGTATTCGATTCCCGGCGGGGTTGATCCCATCTCCCCCCCCCCCNTCACCTCTCTTCGCCTTTATAGGCTTTCAAGGCCCTTATGTTAAGAGCCGTCCAAACCTCTCCACTTTACTCCAATCTGTCTTTGTAGTGTCACATATGTTTGGCAAAGCTGCGGGCCATGTTCTGAAATCAGCAATTTGCTTAGTTGAATATTTTTTTTTATATTATTACAGGGTGTATTGTGTCGCATATTACGTTAATGTAATGCATGTTCAATTGTAGATTGTATTTGTTTATTAATACATTTCCGAATAAAACTTACTGAATTAATTTATCTCTCTATATACGTCTTCAGATGGCCCTAATTCAATTTGAATAACACGAGATAGCAGCACTAAACCCTGCCAGGTCTGTCGTCTGTTTCATGGTTCCAATAGAGGATATCATATGTGAAATATAGGTCATACATCAGCCATTTTTGGCCGGTCTCTATACGAAGACAGTAACGGGGCATTCGGAAGACTGCCAGGGTGACATTTTGAGTTACAGAATACCATTTCGCCTCGTAGAGATAGTTACGTGGTAATTGTCTTTATATAGGTTGTTCACTGTTAATCAATCACTTTTGAAAGCCCTGCTTAGGATCTAATTTTCCTCTCATTTTGCATCCTTCTGCTACATGTAAAATTATCAGTGGCATGGACAGCCTCACTTTATTCATGCGTCATACAAGTGGAACATATACCACATGCCCCTGAGACCAGACCACCCGCAACACTAGCATGCTTAGCAGGAAACCTAGACCCTGGAATTATTAGGAATATGTATGTGTTACTAGTTGTTATGAACTGTGATCAGACCTTAACTGGACGGCCTGCCTGATCACACCTTCAAACATTAATCCAGGACACGAGCCTTGATTGCCGAAATACCTTTCGAAAGGGAACGCAGAAACCCCCTCCACGGCTGATAAACGGGGCCGTAAACTAACACAACACGCCCGATATAGGACAGCGTGATCCTAAGAACGGCGTCTTTTGTCTTCGGGGCATCGGACCAAGATGACGTCTGGAGATGGGTGTGTCCGGCCGTCGCTAACCGACACCTGAATCAGCCTACGGAAACATGGACAAGGTGGGAACTCTCCAATTAAAGTGGCGTGTGGTATTATACATTGTCATAATTAATTAACTGACATCTCATTAAACCTTTTAAACGTTGGGGGAGATTATAATCATAAATGTTCAATAAAGCCCCACTGTTATGCTCTACCTAACTACAAGTTATGCCATACTCCCCTATAGCCCATCTTAGATATGAAAGAATAATAAAATACAATTTATAACATAGTGTACAGATTCGGGCTCGTATGTGTATAAAAGAAAGTCATAAATGTAATAATTACACTATCAATACAACGTCAAGTCTTGGAAATATTGATATTAATTCGATGTCTACTTAACTGAGAACCTGCATCACAGGGTGTACTGTAGCAGATAAGCAGTAATGGGCAGTGAAATTTTTAAAAGTTTTAAAAGTTGATTTCAAAAGTGCCAACTTTACCGTGAACAGCCTTTATATAGGCAGTAAATATTCAGGGACTAGGGTTTCTGGATCTTAATATGATAGGCGAGCAAGCGACTGGGAAGGTTCATGTGGAGGAGGGAGCTACATCAGTATTTGCCTGAAATGGTAACGGAAAAGTAGGTGGGAGAACTCTATTGCCTGCACAACCGGCCGGCGTCGAACCCGCGATCTCTTTAACGCAAGTCAGGCACACTAGCAAGTGCACAACCAAGCACACTCAGTGGTTTAATTTTATTATAGCCTATGAACAACACCAGGCCCTGTTAATACATTCTGCTCGCGGTTAATTAAGCACGTTTTAAAACTCTACTTAGGATCTACTTTTATGTCGATTTTGTATTCTTCCGTCATACGTTTAATTAACGTAGCCTCTGCCACGATGACTTTATTTGTGCATCATCAAGAGAGACTTTGGGATTATTATTAACGTCAATATGTTACAAATATAGTAATTATGATTTCCATGTGTATAGAAGAAACAGAAAATGTGAAAATAGTTTGCTTTCCTCAAATTTAAACACCGCATTTTAATATGGCGTTAATACATGAAAATGTTTTTCTTACGTCGTTGCCAACTTAACTGGGAGCATACTAATCAAAGTGTCCGATAAAAGATATGCAGTTCCGAGCAGAGAATCGTTTAAAAAGTTGTTTTTAAAAGTGCTTAATTATTCGGGAACCAAATCTACGCTCAAGTACGTGATAATTAATGTAAGGATGTATGTAGATGTTTTCTGTGCAGGTCTAAAGTAAGTCTAGAGTAAAAACAGAACATTTTGAAAAAGAATCGTTCAGTAGGCAAAGCACTTCGCAGCGCTTCATTCACGCTTCGTGCCACTCTGCCTGCGGAAACGCTGTAAGGCAGCGCTTGTACCACGATTGTACTGAAAAAAATATTTCCTGTGTTTCCACTGCAAACAGACGACTGACAGTAGATTAAGTGCGCAGATAGTTTCGGAAATAGGTAAACATTATTTTGTTAATGGAAACGCGTACGTATTTTTGGATATGGGGCCCACACAGTAGAATAAAGAATGCGCATGGAGTATGGCAATTTTTCTGTTTTGTTACCAACACTTGCGATTGTTATTTTCTTATTTTTACATATGAAATTCACTTCTCGATTTATTCATAAATATTTACATGATATGAAATTCACTTCTAGATTTATTCATAAATATTTACATGCAGCGTCATAACACCACGTAGCAGAAAATAAACAAACAAATTCTTACTTAAAAGATAGTATTGTCGCCAGCAGCAGTTTATTCAGCAGAACCTGTAGTGCTACTTGCAACACTGACTTGCAGCACCGCAGCAATGCTTTGGGCGCTAGCCGCCTCAAATACTCAAATGTGCAAACCACAAACATATCTTTCACTTTAAATGTGTTATACATACTGTATATGTACACATATATAGATACGCATTGCAATAATTGTTTACAATATAGATTCATAACAAATTTTCCAAGCCCAGTACAGTTACCAAAAATATTAGCTGTTTAATTCTGGAAAAATAAAATTAGTCTGGTTAAAAACAAAGTTATTTTGTAAATAATTTCAAAATCATTGTTGTAGAGATAATTCGCTTAACCTTGTGTTACGGAGAAGTAATTAACCTATAAATTTTAGATGAATTCGCTGTATTTTCATTTAAATTAAATATGAACTTATTTATTTAGAGGGCCAAATTACTGCATAAAATTTTAAAACTTGGAAAATTAGCTGCGAATATGAACCTGATTACGTGAACTGTTTACTTACAGAATAATGGTGAAATGTACATATTTAATAAATAACACGTTCTAAAATAAAGGTGAAATGCACTACATGAATGTGACTGAAATTTTAGCTATGACGTAAGTTTAGTATAAAGTAATTTGGCTTGGGGTATAACTATTTCTACGTCATTATCTGTTGCTTACTTGTTACGAGTCGTTTCACTAAAATATGTTCCTGTAGTGAGGTAAAACTTGCGCTGTTACGTTCACATAGTTTGGGGGTAACTTGTACTTTTCAGCGCAGTTTCAAGCGCAAACAAGCGTTAATGAAAACCCCGTTCAAAACAAACGTGTCTCGTCGTCACCACACACACTCAAGTAGTTCGTAGACGAACTGTATTAACCTAAGTTAAGTTTCTGATGCTCCTAGTTTTATGAGATGTGTAAGTTAACTGTTGGCAAACTAAAAGTATCGTAGCTCTTAAATTACAGATCACAATGCCATAAAAATATGCAGAAAAATATCCGCCGAACATGTTGCATTTTTTTCAGTACCTCGTTTGCTTTAAGATTTTCTTAACGTGCGTTCACATTTTTCTAGTTTAAACTAAATATTTTCTCAGTCGTACGATTGTACACCAACAATTTTAGGATTAAATGTCTTTGAATAAATAAGTAATAAATGTAGGTCCGCAGAGATTGGTTACAGAGCACAGGTACCAATGTATGGAGTAATGAGCAGACGGGTATGATGGTATTGCAATGATCATTTTTAATTTCAAACTGATGATGTTTTGGTGACCTATTAATTTCAGAGACTTTGAAACAAAAAATTTCTAATAACTATAAAAATCACCGAATATAATAGAGAAAGTTTACGAACGACAACAAAAAAGTCTAAATGGTGTTCAAATGTTTTAATAAACTTATAAAAGTATATTTTTTAAATTCAAAATTTGAAAAATTGTGAGCAGTTTGAAAAATTACAAACAGTAAAAACCGTAAGCGGGGGTGACTTTTAACATGGGGGGGGGTGACTTTGTGAAACAGGATTTTTCACTGTTATTTAAATTTCCTTCCATTTCAAAGAGGCTATTTTTAATTTTTAGTGTTTCAGTTGGCACAACTGGATATCTGAAACATCCCACTGAAATAGGGCGATATTTAAATGTGATTTTTTGTCACAAAGTCACCCCAACTTTTTCACAAAGAGAACCACGCTTACGGTATACAGGATGTCCCATTTATCTTGGTCACCCACATTAACTACGTACCGAGGTTCCCAATGAAAAAGTGTATAACTAGAAAGGGGAAATAATACTACTGGTGAGTCAGCCCTATAGCATTACTTATTAGTGAGATACGAGTACTAGCATCGGTTTTTTTTAATGACACCATGTATCTATTGATTAAAACGTCAATGAAGCTCGTCAAGACCTATTTAAACATGTAGCACAATGTACAATTTCATGAACATAAACATTAAATACGACACAGAAAGTGGGATCTCTACAGCCCGTTTGTAATACTATCTATATGTGTACTGCGAGGGGTAAAAGTGGTGACCATTGACAGCGATACACAAGTTCAGTCGCTGGATGAATGACAACATTGATTCCTCCAGAGTTGCCTGCTGAAGAGCATTACAAGCACGTACAATACGTCCCTACATGTTCTCTGGAGTTGTTGGAATATCTCGATAGACATAAAAAAAAGTCCAGGTGTTTAAGGTCAAGAGACCGGGCAGGCCACTGAACTGGTCCTCCACGAACAATCTACCTACCAGGATATTTTCGGTCCATAATACGGCGTGCATAAACGGCACTATGTGCTGGGCAATCATCGTGCTGGTACCACATTATCATTATTTTCCTTAGATGTATATCCCCCAGACAGCAAGGAAGAATTGTATGTATGCAGGTAGCATACTCCCTAACATTCCGTTTATCATTCACGAAATAAGGCCCTATAACCTCATTGCCAACCATCCCACATCAGACATAAACTCTCCACTGACGCTGATGGTCCACCTGTCGAAGCCATCGTGGGTTATTGACGGCCCAATAATGCATGTCCCTCGTTTTCACTTGGCCTGAGTTAGAGAACGACGATTCATCGGTAAAAAGAACATCCGAATAAAGTTCGGGTTGGCGATAATTTGACGCTGTGCCCCTTTACAGAACTCTACACTATTCTGGAAATTATTCCCGTGAAATTCTTGGTCTAAGTGTATGTACATGATAGGTATGGAACTAATGACGCTTAAGAATGCAATATGCATTCGTTTTCAAAATGCCAATTTCGACTACAAATTGGCGTGTGCTGACAAGTGGATTAACTGCTACAGCAGCGAGAACAGCAACCTCAGCAGCTTCATCTTTGCGAGCTCTGCGATGATTGTGTTGCTGTGGGTTCAAATTGCCGATCTCGCAAAGTTTCAAAACGAGACGGGAAAACATCCGTCTGGACGGTCGGGTCTTGTAAGGGTATCGCTCTCTGTACAGTTGCTCCGCCTGACTAGCATTACGCCGACCTTCAACAGAATGGACGGCGAGTTAGTAAACCAAGCTATTGATAATGGTAATAACAGAACTGTGTGTGTGTTTCAGTACAACTCACTTCAACGTACTACACTATACTGTACAATAATATGAACACATGCATCTGCTAACTTACATTCTCCATAGATGAGCAGCATTTCTACCTTAACATTGTTGGAGTACATTTCTGTTACGACAACTCTCACCTTGCTGTGTACTGTATTCGACTTCACACGGATGACTGATTGAGTAGTGTGTTCCTTTGTTTCCTTTAAGCGCAACCTCTGTGGAATGGGGTACGCAACTCTGGGTACCTGCACTGTTTACATCACCTTTGCATAAAATGCAGAGCGTCAGCGTCATACTGCACTGTACCATGCAGCGTAATCGTGTCGAAAGGCGTCACATAACGAGTCTTCATGAACCCTTATGAGTCCGAATATCTGTGGTGGTTTTTAATTATCTGTTTATTAGACTGGTACATTGTGATACATTTTTGAATAGGTCTTGACGAGCTTCATTGAACTTTTGACAAATAGATACATGGTGCCATTTAAAAAACTGATGTTAGTACTTGTGCATCACTAATAAATAATTCTATAAGACTGACTCCCCAGCAGTATTATTTTCCTCTTCCAATTATACAACCTTAGTGTGAAACACTTATTCATTTGAACCACCGGTACGGAGTTATTGTGGGTGGTCAAGATATATGGGACTCTATGTTATTGACAAATGTGATGTTACAATAAATTTATTACATATAATTAAGCAATGTACCCCCTGGGAAAGAGACTTGTATTCAACACCTACTGAGAGCAAATAATCGACCAGAGACCTGATACTGACAATATGACAAGTACAAAAAACTGATGTCCCACCATTAAACAATACATTTTACATCCAAAACAGTGATACCACTGGCTGTAAGTATAACTGGGTAGTAGTAGCTCTGCTTTGCCCTTTGTGACTCTCCCAGTCCCATTCTCGTCACAACATAATTAAATTATTCTATATCTGTCAGTGTGGCAGTCAACTCGAAGTCAACCACCCTACAATCTACGTCACTCTCGGAAGCCATAATTCTACAACGATGGAATAAGAAGTCACCACAATTCGTTATTTTCATCATATTTCCAGATTTTATTTGATAATGTTATAATTGTGCGTAGAGTACAAAGGGCGGACTGAGTTTAATGATCTTATCTTCAGCAGTTTCCAAATCATGGCCAATGTTATGTACAAAAGACGCGGTGTTTACTTCGGAGTTGCGTGGATTGTTTGTGAACTGAGATTTGGAACTCTATCTTCAGTGGATTGCAAATTGAGGCCAACAATGTTTATAAGTGAGATTATGGTCGAATGCTACAAACCTTCTTGCTCGGGATCGTGTGTGTTACAGACGATCTGAATTTGACGAACCTTTCTCCAGTATCTTAAAAATTGTACCGTAGTGTGTACGTAAGAGAGATTATTACTTCATACAGCATATCAACTTATTCGGGAATTTAGTGTAGTTATAATTATATATTCTAAATTTCAATGGTGTAACCCCAGTAGTTTCTAAATAAATGTCAATTCTGTAAAAAATTTGGTGGGTGCTAGGGTCTATGCAGTACTTATTACATGACCTGAGATAATGTAACTGCTTACCCGTTCAGGCTTGGTTTGCTCATATATATATATATATATATATACACATGACGCAATTACATTAAAAGAAGTTAAATAACGTACATATGCATATATAATCGAATATTGTGGTAGAGTGAGTGCAGCGCATGTGACCGAATGATTAATTAACAGAATGTGATCTGATAAGTCTTGAAAACTAGTTCAAATATGCATAATATGCTATAATAATGTGTCTTACTTTTAAAAGTTAAAAAATAATATTAAATACATGCTTCTATTTGAAAACATATCCTATTGGCTCCTTAATACACCTGCACTTTCCCGATTTTTCGAGGTCTTGTCGCGCATTTGGGAACAAATTTTTTACATGTTTAAAATGCGAATGCATTTTTAGAATGAGGCATGATCAGCAAGTATATTTTTAACATGTGGATGTAGTGGTGGTATAATAAATTTACTAGAAACTTTTGCGATTTGTAGGGAATTCTGAAAATTTTTATGTGTTTTCGGGGAATTGTGAAATATTTTAGGAATAGAAAGGCGAAATTTAAGGTAAAAAGTTAATTCTGAACCATAAACAACGAATCCGAATCTGCCGCATTCCACCTTTGCAACTGTACGCCCTATTTCCGTCTACTTATATGCCACAAATTAATTAATACTTAACATAGACAGTTACAGCACACATTAGGTTGCATATAAGGATTCTGAAGTACGGGTGGCGTCAAAATAAAAAATGTCACGAAAATTAAAGCTACGTATATGTAAAATTAATACTTTTAGTATTTTTATTGGTCCTTTTTCAACTCAGGAGCAGTTTTAATAAATTTAATTCGTTTAAGAAATCTACATATTTATCCTAATGAACCAGGTAGCTGCTCTCTCCTAGCAAAACAGAAGGAAGTATTTAAATCTTACCCTTCGTTAGTACTTCTGTATAAAATATTCTGCAAACCGGTTCGTTAGATCTAGGGGCGCAACAGGTTACGCAGAAATTTTAGGTGGCTGCCATTTAAGATAAACTGTTACAAATTACTTGAAAACTCTCAAAGTGATACCTCCTCTCCCAAAAATTTAGGGAAGGCCACACGAAAGTGTCATATACACACTAAATATGTAACGCCGCAAGGGTTAATATTCCATTTCCTTGGAACAGGAAAACTGGCTTACGTAATATAGTAGGGGTTCATGGAGTTTAGCAACGCTGCTCCAACAGGTTGACTGGTAGCTGGGTCGCTCGTGCGACGCAGACGGTGTTGCCTGGAGCCCATTACCACCAGTCAAGT
The DNA here is from genome assembly GCA_002778355.1 of Clitarchus hookeri. Lineage (NCBI taxonomy): Eukaryota > Metazoa > Arthropoda > Insecta > Phasmatodea > Phasmatidae > Clitarchus > Clitarchus hookeri. The sequence continues at coordinate 119,084 of NQII01003089.1, read as the reverse complement.
TGGGGGAGGAGGGGGCTCCCTTAATGAAAATGTCAAAACAAGACGGAGTTTGGAACCTCCAGGGAGGCCATGAGTGGGCTCCCCCGCGCCCACAAGCCTCCTCGTTTTTCCTTTCGCGGGTCGCTCTTCCCTGTTGGAGAATAATGGGAAAACCGCGAGAGCATTTCCGCAGATGTGCCACGGCCGCCTTAAAGGGCACGTCCCACCACAAACCCCCTATACTCCCACCACCTCCCACCCCCCAGCAACATGTGGCCATCAGCATGTGTGCTGTGCCTTATGTTCGCTGCGACACGCGTGCGGACGTTAAGCCCATATGTCACGATAACTTTTTATTTCATTGTCTGAAAGAAAAGTATATAAGGACCATATAGATGTAAATATTTGTAGTGAAGTTATTATATTTTTCAAAACATATCACCGAGAAGTCGTACATTTCTATGCTCCTAATTAACTTCGCAAATTAAATCACGTATCATGTGAGCTATATCATATACACAACATGTTAATTAAGTATCAAGGATATTTAACAATCGGTACTCGGGTACTTGTTTCCTCAATCTCTTTTAAAGTAGCTATTGATGCTTTTGCCAACACTTTTTTATTCGTCCAAGAGAACCTAATAAATATTTATATAATTGATACTTAATTAACATGTCGTGTATATGACATAGGTCACACAACATTTGATTTAGTTAGCAAAGTTAATTAGGAGAATAGAAATTTAAACCCCCATATTCCGAAATTTTCGAATTTTTGGTGCTATATTTTGCAAACTATAATCGTTTGACTACAAATATTTACATTTATTTGGCCGTTATATAAATCTATTTTGCATGATAAGATAAAAAGTTATCGTGAAGTATGGCCTTAAACCGTCTGGTCAGCGATGCTGAAACTGCATTCCTAAACAATATTTATGCCGATGTCATTCCCCTGCATATAAAATTTTCGAATTGGTTCATTTTACGGTGGATTCTACCGCAATAATACATACTACGCGCTGGCAATCTATTCGTTTCACGTTTACATTTTCGAAAGTTTTTTCAGATCCTGAAAAAAATTTGCGCGACGGTTTTGACATTACTAAATTACAAAAACGAAGTCCTCGCATAATCATGTGAATAATAATATATAAACTAATAAATATGTCTCCACCAGCCGTTCTTGGTTATCACATCGGAAGATTTCAAAACGTGTTATGTAATAGGAACTAAGTTTACCTTCGAATAACTGCTCTGTGGACGTTATTGCCACTAAGGGCAACCGATAAGTGCAATTTTTTTTAAGTTTATGAATATTTTTAACACAGCAGGTTAGGCCTGTAATACAAGGGCTTGGTACTTTTCGTCAATGTTGTTCTTTAAGGGTATTCGTTATAGAGTACTGCACACAAATATTATGCCCTCTAGAGCAATATAGAAAATTTTCTATCGTAATAATACTTTAATGAAGTAAAGTATTTTCGTTGTTTCTAAATATTAGTAATATTACGGTGCCAGGAAAATGATTCCTTATGTTTATTATACATTATTCTCGTTGCTCTTTTAAACTTGTATAATTCTGTCAGCAAAAAAAAAACTTTAAATTTATTTGTTTACTTTTCTCAGTTGACCCGTACACTTCAGTCACTAAACCGAACTGTTTCTAAGTACCTTAAAACACTCTACGCAGTTATACAGAAAATAAATCATATTCACAAACTTCCAGACGGGACGTGAACAAGTTCAACTTTGATCAATTATTTCCTTTGTCACATAGCAGCAGAATCAGCTCATGCTGAGGAGGATTCCAGCCTATGAGGTATAACCATACATCCACACGTAGTCCCTCAAGCAAATATCTATCCTAGACACTTTTTTACACAGATTTTGTATCGTTCTTGTTCATGTTCGTTCTCAAGCACTAGCATCGGTTTCTAAAGAACCTCTTTAAAAATCCACAAATCATATACGCCTATTTTTTTTACCCTTGCACACTCTCACAAATAAAATTGACATACAACGAGGTGCCAAAACTTTGACTATTTATACGATTTATTATAGCGCGTTATAGTTAACACATAGGCCAAGAGTAAAAATGGTTTTTATTAATTTTGATTTCGTTTCTTTAAGACATTACAATAGCTTCTTGAAATATTTGTAAATATAAATTGACAAAAATTATGTAATGAAACTATAAATAAAAGAGGACCGTGATAACAATGGAGGAGTGCGAATCAAATCTAATTTGAATAACGCGCTAACAGTAGCACTCTAACACACTGTAAGGTTGTGAATGCCTAATTAGCATACACTGGTAAGAAGCCTCAAAACAGAAAATGTTCTACGTCTGTGACACGTAGAAATAAGGTGTACATGAAGATATACTTACATGTTTTTGATGCAAACTGGTAGCGTATGGAGTTTTGTATTAAACAAAATATCCTAATATAACTACTATACCAACCTCCAAATTTTCTGTTGCTACGATTTACTCTACGTAGCAGAGTTCTTAAAAAAAATTACAATATTTCGTATTTTTCATTTTGTCTTCAATACTTCCCAAAATATTCGGAAAAACATTTAATCGNAAAAAAAATTACAATATTTCGTATTTTTCATTTTGTCTTCAATACTTCCCAAAATATTCGGAAAAACATTTAATCGTTAATTACGTCATAAAATGAAACATTTTTCATAAAATAAAATTTGGAATACGCGTTTCTATTTGATGTATACAAAGTNTAATTACGTCATAAAATGAAACATTTTTCATAAAATAAAATTTGGAATACGCGTTTCTATTTGATGTATACAAAGTTTTATTTCACTGAATACGTCTATTAAAACTATCTTAGGAATAAGCATGCGCATACAGAGCCACGTAAGAGCACACAAACAGACCTCACTAGAACAATTTTTTTATGTAAATTTTAGCCTACCGGGAAAATAAATACATTATCGCTTAATAAACAAACGAGGTCTAACGCTCCATTATCGGATGGGCGTAAGTATAAAAACATGTAGTACTGAGTATCGGACTACTCATGATTTCGGGAACGTGTTTTTTCTTTACCTAAACTACAGCTGAATCACGCTTTTACTTTAATGGTTATTAAGAACTAGAGGTAATGCAGTGTTAAAACAAGATGTGTTAGTATAAATGAAAAATTACTACTATTTTATACAACGGTGAATTAAAAGAAGGAACGCTCTATAGCATGTCTGTTTGCGAAGTAGGAAATGGCGGCAGTAAGTAAACTTGCTTAACTGCGAATTTTAATTCTAGTTAGTGAAATAACTCGGTCCTCTTGATGATCAAATTACTGCATTTTCGTCACCAGCACACTTTTTATAGTCCGTGAATGTGTCATAATGATTTCTGTCTGATGAAACCGAGCGAGGTGGCGCAGTGGTTAACTTTCGGACTCGCATCCGGGAGGAACTGGGTTCGAATCCCGGTCCGGCCATCCTGATTTCAGTTTTCCATGGTTTCCCGAAAGCGCACCAGACGAATGGTTCCTTGCTATAGGCCATGGCCGATTGTTGCCCTCTTCCTGCTTCTGTGAGCAACTTGCTCCGTCTCGAATGACCTCACTGTCGACGAGACGTTAAGCCTGCCTACCCATCTGTCTGATAAATAACGTAGCAGTACAACACATTCGGAAAAATAGCAATGCTTCCCGCTCTGTTATACATATACTTACTGATGTGCATGCGTAATATTATGTAAAAGAATGTGTCACATTTCATCTGCACACGCCAACGCCCTGAAAAGTCTACGNGATGTGCATGCGTAATATTATGTAAAAGAATGTGTCACATTTCATCTGCACACGCCAACGCCCTGAAAAGTCTACGCACGTTTTATTCTTCCTAATGAAAACTACGCGCCTGTAAACTGTTTGCCTCGCTTGTCTATTTCTGTGCGTCAAAACAAGAGTTGAAGTCTCACCGTGTCTAGGACTTCAGCTTACGGGGAACGGGCGTGTGGGGCCGGCCGGGTGGCTAACGCATCAAGACGTCTGACCTTACGCTCTTGCTGCATACAGTGACCNAACGGGCGTGTGGGGCCGGCCGGGTGGCTAACGCATCAAGACGTCTGACCTTACGCTCTTGCTGCATACAGTGACCCCAAAAAGTATTGACACGCCGATATGTCACCGGCTGATTATGAAGAAACCCACCAAATTTTATTGAACAACGCCTGTAACTGATGAAGTACACTATGCAAAAGATATTTCTGCAAAGATTGCCTGTCCATAACAAATAAATACATCGTATCTCTTTTCTTCACGACAAAAAAGTATTGGTACACATAACACAACAGCGCCCTTCGCTCGTATACATATTTTAACTGTCAGTGTGCAATCCCTTAGCATTTATAACAGTTTGCAGACGCCGTGGCATGCTGTTGATCAAATTATTTTCCACTGCTTGGGTGATTTTAGACCATTCTTCCAGGAATACTCTCTTAAATTCCTTTTCTCGCGGACAAACAACGTTTTCACATTTGTGCGTCAAGTTGCGCCCACTGATACTCGACTGTGTTCAAATCGGGACTGTGGTGGGGCGCGTGAAGAGAGTTGAGCGGCTCTTAACATCGAGGTCTTGAGAGCTGATGAAGATGAAACGAGGTCAGTATGAAACAGCGTCGGAATGCAAGGGCAGCACTATTCCCACGTGCGAAAATCTGGGAGTAACCCCGTCGGGAAGCGAACCCAGTTCGCCTTGGTGGGAACGAGTAATCTAATCACTAAATCCACCGCGGCCCCCAAAATTAACTGTCTATCTTTATTCCATGCGTCATAGAAATNACGAGTAATCTAATCACTAAATCCACCGCGGCCCCCAAAATTAACTGTCTATCTTTATTCCATGCGTCATAGAAATGAAACCCTGAATTTTTTGGCAACACAGATGTCAATAATACGCAAATTCATGCTCTTGTGAGTATACAACCAAAAATATTGACTTCATTAAGCATAAATTTAAACATTAAACCTCGTATACACTTGGAAACATGTTTCTAGTAGATACAATGTTTCGAAACATTTTACAAAATGTTTCATGAGTTTCATGTATTTTCTTTTTTAATGATTGTAAACNCTAGATACAATGTTTCGAAACATTTTACAAAATGTTTCATGAGTTTCATGTATTTTCTTTTTTAATGATTGTAAACTGTTTGCAAACAAAAGAAACCCATTAAGAAAACAAATTCGGGTTTATTTTGAAGAAAAAAACCATATTCCATGCTTTTCAACTCAATCGGAAACATGCGAAAATGATTGTATGTCTGAACGTGTTCGGAAACTAAAAACTAAATGTCAACGGCGATAGTTTTTCTACTGTTTGCCCTTGTAAACAGCATTGTAGGGCGTGAATAATAGTAATAAAATAAAGTTGGTAGTTATAATTTCGGCATGGGTAGGTGTGTGTGTATATGTATATATATATATATATATATATATATATATATATACCAATTTGAGTAAAACACGAATTTTTACAAATAAATATAAATCATTTATCCACTTAACGAGTCTATTGGTGGTTTATTCACACCTTTGAAAATTCAGCCCATGTATGACATGTTTAAGTGTTTCCTAAACTTCTCACATATCACAAGCGTTTAATGCCTGTGTTAATACAAAAGTACCTTTTTTTTTTTTTTTTGTAAAATTGAACCTTCACTTGTATTTATTTATAAATTATAGTATTTCATTTATAATTAATGTGAATAATAACGGAGATATGGTAATGGGCGGTAATAAATAGTTCTTATGTAAAATATTATTACACTGAGTGCGCACGAATGCGGTGCATTGTTCCTTTGGTGTAATTTTCTAGATACGATTAAGCATGGTTTGCATGAGACGGAGGAATATTCGGGACGTAGAACTTTAGCAGGGCTTCATAAGAATTGGGAGTAACCGCGAATGGACTATAACAGCGACCTCTTTGGGAAACGAGCACACCATGCGGACGAAATTTTCCCTATGCCAAACTCTAGTGTGAGGAATCTCGTTTTATTCCTAATCTTAATCGTGAAGAGCCTGTATCGGGTTAAGGTTAATTCTACACAGGTTAGGAACAAAACGAGTATTCTCATGGGGGAGTTTGGCATAGGAAAAATTTCCGCCGCTAGGTACGCAGTGTTCCAAAGAGGTCACTTTTAATTCAAATTTAAGGAGCGTTAATAATAAAAGAGAAAAGTTTTATTTAGTTAAGTAGTTATTTTCTATTTTATTTATGATTATTGCAATTATTTAGTTTTTAACTTGTAAAATAGAAAAAAATCCGGTACACACGCGACACTAGCGCTTATCTAGAGGCGAAATATTTTTTTTGCCAAACTAAAAGCATTGATCTTCCCAGCCTTTGTAGAATAAACCTTAATCGGGTACTATAACGACGTAACAGAGTATGTCGCTACTGAAAACCGATAGCGAAACGTGGACGGTGCGTAGGGAGGAGCAAGGAACGCCAGCTCCGAACCAGCGTTCTTCTCGCCGAGCCGGGCCCAGTAGCACGCGCGCGCGCGCGCACACACACACACACGCACGCACACGCCCTCACGCGCGCGCTCATCAATTATTTACCGAGGCACTTGCTACGTAATGAGCACAACTACCGGTTAATTATTTATCGCGCGCTGTAGGACCGGGCCGGCGCCAAGCGACGCGGTGCGTCCTTGAGCCAAGGCAGCGAGGCGCGGCTTTGACGCCTGATATATCGCCCTCGCGCGCGCACCTGCACAGGCACCCAGACGACACTCCCCGACCGAGACAAATACTCCCATTAATTATTACCGCGCGGCGTTTTCAGTCCGCGCTCCGATCTCCTCCGAGGACTGGGACCCTTACACTGAAAGAAAATTACGCTTGCAGGAACAATCTAGGCTGTTCAAATACGGACAGCCATCTGACAGAATGTAGGCATCATGTTAACATACATTGTAATACCAACAAAATTGCTTGTTGTATTCCCCTTTGAGATTGTATTTGCTACTGTACATATTGTTGTTACAGCAGAGCACTGTGCTTCTACTGCAAAACAGTTAGTACCTCCAACAGAACGACTACAGCAATGTTCCTTTGTAGTGACCTAACAGAATGTTCTATTGCTAGTACTGGACCGTTCTCTAATCGGGGTTGTTTGTAGCAGCAACAGAAAGTTCTGCTATGTTACTACAATGCTGATTGTTGTGGGAACAATCCAAATATTGTTTGAAGTTGTTCTGTTCGAGATACTATCTGTTTGGTTGTAGAAGCACAGTGCTCTGCTGTAGCAACCGTATGTACAGTATGAAATACAATCACAAGCAGGAGTATAGCAAACATTTCAGTAGGTATTACGATCTGTGTTAACATGGTAACTGCAGCCCATCAGAGGGTTGTCCCTATTTTAAAAGACTAGAAGGATTCTACGGCCATGTTATTTTGTTAGTGTACTTCAAACCTGTGTGTCAAACTATTCACGTTGAACACTTTGAAATCTATGATTGAGTGCAACTGGTGAGTGAGTGAAGAGATTTGGGTGACTCTTAACAGCAAGGTCTTAAGAGTCTATGAGGATGATTAAGGTGAGTATGGAGCGCCGCCGGAATGAAAGAGCGTGGGGAACGGGAGATCACAGAGAAAACCCGTCGACCAACAGCATTCCCACATGTGAAAGTCCGGTCACCCGGTCAGGGATTGAACCCGGTTCGCCTTGGTGGGAGGCGGGCAGGCTAACCCCTCAGCCACCGCGGCCCCTGAGTGTAACTAGTGCAATGCAAAAATATGTACAGATTGTTATCAAATGAATGCAAACACACAATACGTTCTGGAACACAGCATCTTTGTGAGGCGATAACACGGATTATTCGAGCGCTGCGACTGTCATTGATGTTGCAGTGAAGGAAGTTAGTTTGTATGTAGTACACTAGGCTGTGTAGTACATATGCGTGCTTGCAATTAGCCAGACGTAGGTGAGGCAAAATGGGAGACCTCTCTGACTTTCAACGAGGGCAGATTGTTGGAGTAAGTGTATCGTTGACTGCCAGTATTTTAGGCGTATCGCGAGCAGCAGTGTCCTAAGGTGATGACGGCATACACAACTCACAGCAATACATCAGCGAAGAGTAAAAGTTAACGAAAACCAATCCTTAGTGGTCGGGATCACGGAAAATTTAAGAGAATTGTAAAGACGAACCGTAGGGGCCGCGGTGGCTGAACGGTTAGCCCACTCGTCTTCCACCAAGGCGAACTGGGCTCTATCCCCAGCCGGGTCACTGGATTTTCGCATGTGGGAATTCCACTGGTCAGCGGGTTTTCTCGGGATGTCCCGTTTCCCTGCCATTTCATTCCGGCGCCACTCCATACTCACCTCAATCATCCTCGTCGGCTCTAAATACCTCGCTGTTAAGAATCGCCCGAACTCTTCAGTCACTCACGAAGTACCGTAGAGCTAACGCGACACAAGTGACTTCAGAACTCAATCAACATCTCAAAGAACCTGTTTCTGCAAACACACTCCGACGCGAGCTGCACACATCATGTTCGTTCAGATGTTTCAATTATTTTGATAACCATCTTGTATTTGTGTATCCNTCCGACGCGAGCTGCACACATCATGTTCGTTCAGATGTTTCAATTATTTTGATAACCATCTTGTATTTGTGTATCCCAAATACGCCTCGTACGGTTGTAGAGTATTTATTTCACTAATGTTTATTAAGACCGCAGCCTAGAAACAATTACTTTCCTGATGTGAAAAATGTGATTTTTAACAGCCATTGAATTGAACATGGTATTCACGTAAGAGGACATTTAATTGGTACGAAATGAACTCGAGACTCTATTGGCTGACAGCCGGCCAGTAATGAACGTTCTACAGTACAATACGTGTGTACAGTGTAGTGTGTAGCAATATGACGGGGGTCAGATGGAATACAGAGGCCAAAAGAATTGGTGTTCATATAGTATGTTGATTGCTATAAAATGCACGTAGGCCTCTAATTACATTAGTCCCCTGCCTGGAGCTATTTCTTGCGTTATAGGCTCACGAGCATGGGAGCGCATTAAGTGCTCCGTCGCCGCTACGCGCAAGGCTCTGAATTGGCCCTATAATTTTATTGGTTAAGAGTTGTAGCAAAGCACAATACATGCTCCTATCGTAATTTGGTTCGCGTGGCAGTATTATATTTTATGATACAGCAGTCTGAACAACCTTTTTTTAACGATGCTGGAGTTCTACAATACAATATTTATAGTATGCATGTTGAATGTACCATTCTTTCCTCGTATTGAGTGTGTTTTCTTTTCGTAGATAGTCGTATTGTGGACAAGTTTGATAGTTTATTCGAAAAACGCGTATTTCAAACATGTTGCAACGCCATTCCACCCACCGCTAGCTAGGCGACTGCCTAAGAGCACCCTCTACAATTTGAGGCTCTTAACGAGGTCTTGAGAGCCAGTGAGAGTGATACGAGGTGGAAATGGAGCAGCGCCGGAATGCAATGGCGGGGAAAAGAGAGAGCCCCGAGAAAACCTGCCAACCAGCGGCATCGTCCGGCACGATTCCCACGAGCGAAAATCCGGGGATGATTCCACAGCGAATCGAGCCCGCTTCGCCTTGGTGGGAGGCAAGCGCTCTAGCCACAACACCACCGCGGCCCCCGTGAGAACGTAATTGCAATGTGTTTGTCATACACGTTTAGACGGGTGGACCTGGACACCGATTAAATCAGTAGGGAGGAGCTTTGGGTCATCGCTGGCGTCGACTTTTTTTCCGAATTTTAGAATAATTTCCTACTATTGCAATTTGAAATGTTCGGAAAGTTGCTCATAACGTTTCTCTACTCTTAAAACATTTCGTTCAGTGTCCAATATATAGTGGGTCGCAGAGGAAGTGGCTTTAATTCTTAGCGTTGTACACAGAAGAAACAGCGGCAAATGAAGAAAGGTCCCTCGCGTGTGGGAGACCTCATTCGTTGTCGAGACTACATTCCGTTGTCTCACAAACAGTGGTTGCTAATAAATATGGGAAACCGTAGCGTCATTTGAAAGAGGTGAGTCTTAAAGGTGAAAAGGCGTTGATTGTAGAAATGAAAGCACCCCAAGAAAACCCATGGGTCACTGGCAACGTACTTCATATCTCCAACGTGCGAAAGTAGGAACCGAACCCATATCTCTGCGGTGTAACGCCGGTCCGCTGGCCACGGGGCTAAAATAAGTTCTATGTTTATTGTAGATACTACTACATTAGTACTCTTGGTCTGACCATGCACTAGATCAAGGGCCCGCGGTAGTGTAGCGGTCAGACCACCTTGATTTACCCTAATTTGCGTTCAAGGCCTCAGCTGTTGAGCACAGCCCAGATCTCTTTCACTTTACATACTCACTGAAGATGGTCGCCCGTGGCCTTAATCCACTTCCATTTCAATCTTAATTTTATGGAATTCCACACTTTTCCAAAGCTGCCAACTTATCGACTAGGTGCGCCATCTACTCCCGATTGCAGTTTCATTTCCAATAAAACCTTTGCGAATTTTTCTCTCACTTTATTGTGAAAAAAAAANCATCTACTCCCGATTGCAGTTTCATTTCCAATAAAACCTTTGCGAATTTTTCTCTCACTTTATTGTGAAAAAAAAAACGTGCTTCCATAGACACGTAAAATAATGTCCACTTGCCGTTATCTGGCGTGCTGCCTGTGGATTGTNAAAAAAAAAACGTGCTTCCATAGACACGTAAAATAATGTCCACTTGCCGTTATCTGGCGTGCTGCCTGTGGATTGTCTGAAGGAATGTACAGTGGATCCTCGTGGGCGTGTGATACACATGCCCCTTTCTTACATTAGTATCTCAGCTACAGTATAATGAGTGTTGCCCAAATGTAGGCATTCCATGCTTTTCGATGAAAAATACATACATGAATTTCACTTAAACTTACAGTTTAGGCTCGTGGCACCAGGCAATTTTCTTCGTTAACATTAACATTTTTATTAATCCGTTCTTTATAACAGCGGTCATGTTTCCGTGCTATATAACTCATTGTAAATTAAGGGTAGTAACTCAAACTATTTCAATGAAACAATTTTATGACAAACATAGGTATTTTGTTAGTTGAAGATTGTTGCCAAATTACATATTGACGGCTAAATTCGTACTCCATCGTAAAAGACCTCAATTAAAAGCGCAGTAAGCATGTTTTTTCAACTGAAAATTCAAAGCTGCACACCGCCCTAGTGAATCACTTTAAATTACACGTTGTCTAATTAGTTTGCGAATTGCTTATTTTCATGAACATAGAGCCATATTTGGTCGAATTTATTAAGTTAGCTTTTGAACATTGGGGTTTGTACTTGTAAAACATTTTTTATAGGTGATTTATTGCATTTTTGTTATAGGGATATTATTGNTTGAACATTGGGGTTTGTACTTGTAAAACATTTTTTATAGGTGATTTATTGCATTTTTGTTATAGGGATATTATTGTAGACTGTAATGAATATCGTGCTATGTTATGTGGAGTAGTAATTTGCTAGTAAAAACTGTTCACGGTAAATTGAGCAATTTGGAAGCCCTGCTTATGATGTACTCGTATGCACATTGTGTATTCTTACACCATATGTACAATTAACATTNTTGAACATTGGGGTTTGTACTTGTAAAACATTTTTTATAGGTGATTTATTGCATTTTTGTTATAGGGATATTATTGCAGACTGTAATGAATATCGTTCTATGTTATGTGGAGTAGTAATTTGCTAGTAAAAACTGTTCACGGTAAATTGGGCAATTTGGAAGCCCTGCTTATGATGTACTCGTATGCACATTGTGTATTCTTACACCATATGTACAATTAACATTNAGCAATTTGGAAGCCCTGCTTATGATGTACTCGTATGCACATTGTGTATTCTTACACCATATGTACAATTAACATTGCCAAGGGTCTGATTTCACTATACATGAATCGGTCAAGTGAAGCTGTGGAATTATTAGCGAAGTAAATATTTTACACATTTGTTCATTCCCACACTTACATGCATTAAAAAACAGAAATCAAAAGAAATAATTTCAGAATTCACAAATGTTTACCTAGTACTTTTAATTCAACGCTAAGACGTAGAACTACGTTCCCTCAGTCATAGCCATCTTAACTGGGTGCATGTCAGTCAGTTTACCCATTAAAATATACACAGGTGGAACCAGTGGCATTTTTCTAAGGTTGATTTAAAAAATTCTCAGTTTACCGTGAATAGCCTATATCATGGCAATGCCCAAATGGAGTAAAGGATTAAGATAAAGTAGGCAAAAATATTTCACACGGCAGAATATTGGCGAGCTGGTGCGCGATGAGTAGTGGTGATGGAAAGGAAGTGGGGAGAAGCTGAAGATACATAGCGGAGACTGAGAGATTGCGCCATTATAAACGACCGTGTTACAGATGGAAGGAGATAATCAGGGTGCCTAGAATATTAAATTTGGCTTGGATCGTAAAACAAATTTCCCAAGCGCACGTCTCCAGGTACCTCGACAGAATTAATAAGGTCCATTTGTAGCAATAAATAAAATAAGCAAACAAATAGCAAAAATTGGTAATGTGATTTTTTTTAAAGAGCCGCGAGTAAAAAAAATAACTGAAGTTACATTTTTTGTAAGTTTCTCATGTCCAGATTTTCTTTTAAATAACAAGTGTATATATACNAAAAAATAACTGAAGTTACATTTTTTGTAAGTTTCTCATGTCCAGATTTTCTTTTAAATAACAAGTGTATATATACATTCAACTATCTTGAATGTACATAATAATGTGAAATATTTTTCACAGCCCCAATTAATGTATATATGTGTGGCGTCCTGACGGAACGCTAGGCCAAGACAGTAATGTGGGGCTCAAAATAAAGAAAAGAAATTTTAATTCAATATATAATTTATAAAATAACCCTCATCAACAAATATAAAATTACAAGTACTTTCTGATGACGAGTCTTAGAACCAAAAACAAAAATCTAACTAAAAATCATAATGAGAAGTTAATATGAGCTAGCTACGCAATGACCGTCGGGCTGCCTTCCTTCAAGGAAAACTGCTCCAGCGCGAGGTACGTCTTCAGCTTCTCACTGNAAAAAATAACTGAAGTTACATTTTTTGTAAGTTTCTCATGTCCAGATTTTCTTTTAAATAACAAGTGTATATATACTTTCAACTATCTTGAATGTACATAATAATGTGAAATATTTTTCACAGCCCCAATTAATGTATATATGTGTGGCGTCCTGACGGAACGCTAGGCCAAGACAGTAATGTGAGGCTCAAAATAAAGAAAAGAAATTTTAATTCAATATATAATTTATAAAATAACCCTCATCAACAGATATAAAATTACAAGTACTTTCTGATGACGAGTCTTAGAACCAAAAACAAAAATCTAACTAAAAATCATAATGAGAAGTTAATATGAGCTAGATACGCAATGACCGTCGGGCTGCCTTCCTTCAAGGAAAACTGCTCCAGCGCGAGGTACGTCTTCAGCTTCTCACTGTTGTCCCTGAGTAGTCTCTCTTGAGGCTCTGAGTGGGGGTGAAATTATAGAGCGTTGGTTAAGGCGTTGTCGAGAACAAATGACCCCAAACAAGTCCCACGTGTCTCCATTTCTGGAAAGTTTGCGGCGTGACATCATTAAAAAATTGCATCAGTTTTAGAGACAAACCGGACGTTGGGTTGGACTGTGCCAGGGAAAATTGTGGTGGGATGATAACATAATCTGAATGCGTGAAAAATAAAGTTTCCGACGGATGTCATTGTTGGTATCACGCCGAGCCTTTGTTGCTGAGTGAGTGTGTGATATCTGAAATACTGCGGGGCCAGTGGTTCCCTAAGTGTGCACCGCGGCGCCCCGGGGCGCCGCGAGGCACTCCTGTTTTCTCTTTTCCGAAACCTAAAATTCCTTATATTCGCGGGTAGGTACAGAATAAAATATTCAACTCGCGCTGCATGCACCACTCGTCGCGTTCGCCGGTACATAGTAGACACCGTCGCGTCACGTCGCGTCAGTTCGGCGCTCACGTTCGTACATCGGCGTCCCTCTCCTCCCCCGCACCACCCCCCCTTCCACAAATTACGCCTCTCTACGATCACCGCGCTTCAGTACAAAACATATGCAGGCGAGATAAGAGGAGGTTTCTTTGTTTGAGTGTGTCGCGTTGTGTTTTCGTAAAAGTCGTGGTCGCAAAATGGAAAGATTTTTTATCAAATAAGCAAGTTAACAATTCAAGTGCGAGTTACCAAGCGTCGACAAGTGGCGGGGGAGCAAAGAAACAGAAATATCGTAAATACGATGATAGCTATTTAGATTTTGGCTTTACTTCAATAGAAGTAAACTATGAATAGAGACCGCAGTGTGTGCTCTGTTTGAAAGTTTTAGCGCCCGAAAGTATGCTCCCAAGTAAGCTAAAGCGACATCTAGAGACATATCACCCTGACATGGTTGAAACATCTCGCAATTTTTTTAGTAGTGAGTTGCGAGATTTACAAAAGCAAAAAAGTGTGTTTACTAAACAAGCCTCAGTACCAAGCAACGCCCTGCTAGCATCTTTCAAGGTGGCATACAGAGTGGCGAGATGCAAAAAACCTCACACCATAGCAGAAGAGCTTTTTCTACCAGCTGCTCTTGACATGGTTAATATTATGGTGGGAGAATATGCGGGAAAACTAATTTCAAAGGTACCTTTATCCAACAACACTATTAGTCGAAGAATCCTCCATATAGCTCAGGATCTCAATGATCAATTAACAAAGAAAATGAAAGACAAGGAATTTGGTCTGCAACATGATGAGGCTTCTGACAGTAACAAAGATGCACACCTTATTTGTTATGTACGCTTTCTGTATGATAATATTATCGTTGAAGATCTTCTGTTCTGCAAAAGCATCATTCGAAGCCGAAAGGCTCAAGACTTGTTTGAGATGCTTAGCAAGTTTATAACAGAAAATTATTTGGATTGGGAAAAGTGCATCGGCGTATGTACTGATGGTGCTCGATCAATGTCTGGTCGCTATGGAGGATTACAGGCGCTTATTCGCAGCGAAGCACCGCATGCTATGTGGACCCATTGCATCATCCATAGGGAAGCACTTGCATCGAGGTCGATGAGTTCTGAATTGAACCTGGTATTAGAACGTGTCGTAGACGTAGTAAACTACATAAAAACTAGACCACTGAAAGCCAGATTTTTCAAAACACTATACGTGGACATGGGAGCTGAACACACGGCCCTGCTATACTACCGCAGTTCCCGGTGGCTTTCACGTGGCAACGTCTTATCCTGTGCATTCGAGCTACGACAAGGAATTTTCACTTTTCTTCAAGAGGAAGGTCATACAAACTCCAGGTACTTTGCCGAACCAGACTTTTTGCTGAAACTGGCATATTTGTGCGATATGTTTGACAAACTGAATGCCTTAAATCTGTCTCTGCAAGGAAATAACATGCACATCTTGAAACTTTTGGAGAAGGTTGCAGTGTTTAGAAAAAAGCTGCAGAAGTGGATAAGAAAAATCAAATGAGGATAGCGGTCAAAATTGTTTCCCTGAATTGCACAAATACGTGACCTCTAATAATGTCGTTGTTTCACAAGACTTGCTGTTCATTTTCACGGAACACCTTTCAAATCTCATTGATTGGTTGGCAAAGTACTTTGGGGAAGATAATATCGAGAAATTTGCGTGGTGTCAAGCAAGATCCGTTCCGTGCTCAAGCTCCACCAGAATTCACTTCTCAAGAAGAAGAGAGTTTAATTGAACTCTCTTGAGACAACAGCCTGAAAAGGAAATTTGCTTGTTCCGATTTATTTGAGTTTTGGATATCGATCAAAAATGAATATCCAACTTTAAGTTCAAAAGCTGTAAAGATCCTCATTCCCTTTGCAACGTCCTATTTATGCGAAGCCGGATTTTCAGCTGTAACTGTAATAAAGAGTAAATATTACTTAAAAATCAATGTGGGGCAAGAAATGAGAGTAGCAGTATCAAGCCTTATTACGCAATTTGAAAAAAAATGTGTGGAGATCAGCAAGCTCACCCGTCACATTGACTAACTTGCCATTGAAAGTTCTCACCATTTTTTACTGTATTTTAATATTTTTATGTCATTGTTAATATATTATTGTGTGTTAACTTTAATAAACACATGACCATATCATACAAACCTCACATTGTGAGGTTTAACTAAAGTTTAGTTTTGGTTACTATACGGTTGTTTTCATTTCTGTGCCTGATTAACGTAATTGTACACATATTTTGAGTAGGGCGCCGGGACAATATACTAAACCTGTATAATGCCGCGAACTGATTAAGTTTGGGAACCCCTGTGCGGGGCACTACAAATGGAAATCATTATTGGTTAGTTTTTGCTACAAATTCCATATTTTATTNGTAATTTGAAAAAAAAAATGTGTGGAGATCAGCAAGCTCACCCGTCACATTGACTAACTTTCCATTGAAAGTTCTCACCATTTTTTTACTGCATTTTAATATTTTTATGTCATTGTTAATATATTATTGTGTGTTAACTTTAATAAACACGTGACCATCACATACAAACCTCACATTGTGAGGTTTAACTAAAGTTTAGTTTTGGTTACTATACGGTTGTTTTCATTTCTGTGCCTGATTAACGTAATTGTACACATATTTTGAGTAGGGCACCGGGACAATATACTAAACCTGTATAATGCCGCGAACTGATTAAGTTGGGAACCCCTGTGCGGGGCACTACAAATGGAAATCATTATTGGTTAGTTTTTGCTACAAATTCCATATTTTATTTTTATTTTTACATCTGGGTTTGATGACTAAACGGAACTAGTGGATGGTCTTCTACATACTAGTAAGTACTGAAAGCAATCTGGGTGGTTTGCGATTGCTGAGGCATCGTAGTTTATCATACTGAACAATATTTCTAAGCATATTAAGGGCGCAAGTAGGCAATGTAATATTTTTTACGGTCACCTGAGTGGAATATTTTTTTAAGCCGGTATTCATTAACTTTCGGCTTTATTCAGGAAGCTGAGGGTTCTTATAGCCTGAACTGAATTAAATTTACATTTTAAAATAATGCTAATACCCATGGCTTGTGCTAGATTAGAATCCAAAACCTCGTAGTCTGTCCGTGAGCAGCACAAACGCACTTTGGAGTTCGCCGGGGAAAGATTACTGATTACTAAGAACGTGCGTCATACTATTATAAGCACGAATATAGCATATAAATTAACTGACTATTTTACGTGCTTTTTGCTTATTATTGGGGTCGTTTTACTTTCGCATGCTTCTCCAAGAAACAACTCGTTCGTATAAAAGACTAGTCTGAGTCAGAAAAATAGCAGGGAATTTAATGTGCACCAACAAATAAAAGTTCTATGAAAACCAATAGTATGAACTACCTCATCTAGACAATCTGGTTAGAGTTCGCCCTGAAAATAGAGCAATTAAGAAACCCAAGTATTACCTTGAATTAACATTCTGAAGTGAACAAAATAAGCTTAAAATTGAAGTTAGTCAAGGTCACAAGTGCNACGCTAATACCCATGGCTTGTGCTAGATTAGAATCCAAAACCTCGTAGTCTGTCCGTGAGCAGCACAAACGCACTTTGGGGTTCGCCGGGGAAAGATTACTGATTACTAAGAACGTGCATCATACTATTATAAGCACGAATATAGCATATAAATTAACTGACTATTTTACGTGCTTTTTGCTTATTATTGGGGTCGTTTTACTTTCGCATGCTTCTCCAAGAAACAACTCGTTCGTATAAAAGACTAGTCTGAGTCAGAAAAATAGCAGGGAATTTAATGTGCACCAACAAATAAAAGTTCTATGAAAACCAATAGTATGAACTACCTCATCTAGACAATCTGGTTAGAGTTCGCCCTGAAAATAGAGCAATTAAGAAACCCAAGTATTACCTTGAATTAACATTCTGAAGTGAACAAAATAAGCTTAAAATTGAAGTTAGTCAAGGTCACAAGTGCTCAGCTCCAGTGAGAATGTAAAGCGAAAGAGACCTGGGATGCGCTAAACAGCCGGGGGTCTTAAACGCAGATTAAGGTACAGCAAGGTGGTCTGACCGCTACACTACCGTGGGCCCTTGCTAGCGAATGGTCAGGCCAAGAGTACTAATGTCGCAGTTGTATGATACATGCTTGTAAGATACCAGGTTAGTTTAGTTTGTTTCGCTAATTTTATTTCACTGCGTCTTGTGGTTTATGTCTATGGCTAGCTAAGATTTAGTTGGAAGTGTTTACACATAATTATAGTTTGTCTGTAGTCGTGTTTGTCTTTTAGAGAAAAAATGTTTTTGTCAAGAATCTATATGAAATGAATGTTTGAGGAAAATNTCTGTAGTCGTGTTTGTCTTTTAGAGAAAAAATGTTTTTGTCAAGAATCTATATGAAATGAATGTTTGAGGAAAATTGTCGCGAGACTTAAAAACGATGGTATTATTTATTCCACTTAATATATTTCGTAATTCTGCTAACAGTAGTATCTACGATAAACACATAACTCATTTTAGCCACGCGGTTGGTGTACCGCCATTTAACCGCGGAGATAATTTATACTAATTTTAAGAAACACAAGTCAAATTCCGCTAAAAAAAAATTAATTACCCGTAGAGTCTGTTAGTAGTTACAGTAACCCTCTGGCATTCGGCTACAATTTAAATCCACAGTTCGGGTATTACTGAAGTATGATAATTTTAGACCGTGGTTTAAAACTGAACACTGTTCCANTCTGTAGTCGTGTTTGTCTTTTAGAGAAAAAATGTTTTTGTCAAGAATCTATATGAAATGAATGTTTGAGGAAAATCTGCTAACAGTAGTATCTACGATAAACACATAACTCATTTTAGCCACGCGGTTGGTGTACCGCCATTTAACCGCGGAGATAATTTATACTAATTTTAAGAAACACAAGTCAAATTCTGCGAAAAAAAAATTAATTACCCGTAGAGTCTGTTAGTAGTTACAGTAACCCTCTGGCATTCGGCTTTAATTTAAATCCACAGTTCGGGTATTACTGAAGTATGATAATTTTAGACCGTGGTTTAAAACTGAACACTGTTCCAGTAAACTCAAGCCAATAGCACACATAACTTTGTGGTTTTAACCACAAAGTGTAAGCCACTTGTTATAGAAGCTTGCGTACTGCGGACTAATACTGTCCCCAACGGTAACACAGCTTTCCATTTACTGACACGTATTCCTATACTCAAGGCCCTCTCTGCCTATAGCGACTCACATCCTCGTGAAGATCACTAATGATTTGTAAAGTATGACATTGGACACATGCGGAACATACAGTATATCCTAACTAATATTATAAATTCGAAAGTGTGTGTTTGTTTGTTTGTCCTTCTTTCGCGTCACAACGGATCGTCGTGATTTTTTGCACACAGATAGTTGGAGGGCCGGGAAGTGACATAGGCTACTTTCTATCCTGATAAAATATATCATACCCTCGGGGAAATTCTTATTGGAAAATGAAAAAGTACACAAACGGAATGACAATGCAACGTCGCAACCGAGCAACAGATTGACGTAATTTCTTACACCGAAATAGTTGGAGAGCTGAAAGGTGATATTGGCTTATTTCTATAGCGAGAAAATGTCTCAAAAAATTTACAAACGATAATAGTGAATTAAGTCGGAAAAAGTTTGCCGCCAGCGCGCTCTCTTGCAATACGCTGTCTAAACCGTTAAAGATGGAACAATATCATGTAGTAAAAAATTGTGTAGAATAAAAACACCTAAAAGAACTCTACGGTAGCATATATATATAATTAAATGGTAAACACTTATCCGTATTTCTCTGTTATATATATATATAAGTGTTTACCATTTAATTCACCGAGAGGTTGAGTTTTATAATATGTATAGAGTATAAAAGATTAACACTAGGTAAAATTCAACTTTACTTTAAAAAAAAAACCTAAACAATAATTTTGTAGTCCAAGCGAGCGGAGCCGTGGGCACAACTAGTAAATATATAGTTTCTAAGCTAGTGTGTAGCTATGCCGTCATCATTGTAAGTTAGCATAAAGTAGATAGTAGGTTCTTTTATATAAATTTCCATTTCACGAAAAATTTTCTGCCGTTATTTCCATGTGATACACTAATTTCCACAAGAAAAGTGCCTCTTAAACGTTAAAAAATACGTGAAACCTCTCACTGCTGTAGTATAAACAGAGCAATTTCCCAATATGTGNGGTGCCTCTTAAACGTTAAAAAATACGTGAAACCTCTCACTGCTGTAGTATAAACAGAGCAATTTCCCAATATGTGCCATATGTCTTGGCTGCCTAGAGCCATAAGTTGTTATAGGCTGTTCACGGAAAAGTGAGCACTTTTGAGACCCTTGTTACTTTTTCTTTCAATCATTTTTTATTCTCTAATCAACTTTTGTGTAAATATTGTCATGTAAGTAATAAACACAGTGTGTATATTCTACCGCACTCGGAAGTTTACGTCTAAAGCCAACTTAAAATATATTTATCGACTATTATTCCAAATTATAAGACTTTTAAAAGTGCGCACTTCACCGTGAATAGCCTATATCCGATCGTGCCACTAACATTAAACATGGTAACAACTGATAGTGCTCGAATAGTGTGTGTCCTGTTTTCAAAAGTAGCACTGGCTGGGTTACGATGATATATGTGTAATGTTTCAGAATGAAATGAATACTAACGTTTCCAATGAAACTGCGAAATATATTGGACTCAAGGGGACTGATTGAAACTTTGTGTATAGGAGTATATCTGGAATACTTGTCAATAGAGAGATTGCTCATTCGACACACAGTTCCTAACAGTTCTGGATGACAATATGGGCCGGACATAGTCGCAGACCTGAACGAGGACACTTGCAGAATGTGTGATGTGTGCAAGACCCTAGAGCNCAATATGGGCCGGACATAGTCGCAGACCTGAACGAGGACACTTGCAGAATGTGTGATGTGTGCAAGACCCTAGAGCATAGCCATCATGTAAATGATTTGGCTTTGGGTACCATCTTATCGGTAAATGGTAATCGAGGGCGTTAGTATTGGAAAATATTTATAAGAACCAGTCACTTAAATTTTTTCAAAACCTTGCAAAATATTAATAGGTTAATTAATAATTAAAATAATATTTCTACGTGACTATTGAAGGTAGGTTTTTTAAATATGAGTTGAGAAAATTCCTACTAGTTATCCCAATGTAACAATTGGTATATTTTTGCTTATCTTAGAATCATCCCTGATTCAGAAATACTTTTAGGATGGTTCACTAATTACTTTAATTAACTGAATAACTGGCACCTAATCAACTGAATAACCAGTATCTAACAACATTTCATATCACGATACACTGTATTTAATACTGCTTACACTTACGTCACACCCAGGATGCGGTGAGTGAATGACACGAGAGTATCAGGATTCAGAGAGTGTTGTAAAAATTTACAGGGCTGAAATATATTTAAAAATTATGGGTGAAATGAATATCGTCTTGAACAGCTGAACGTCAGAATTCCTTTAACAAATTTCAATAACATTCTAAAGTAATTTAACACCACCGCGGCTCCTGCATGACATAAAGCTTAGGGAATATAGACATTTAGGTTGATTTTCTATTAATTTAATTGATATAGAATAAGTTTACTTACATCCGGTTTGACTAGAATTCCTTATTTAATTGTAAACTTTACGATATGATAAACAATTTAACTGTTTATTAATAATTATTTTTATCCAATGTTGTTCACAGAAGTGAATCATAATGTTAACCTAAGGGATGAGGACTGAAAAGGAACAGCTACAGCATCTGTCTGGAATATGAATGAACAAGCACCTACGGAAAACCATTTCCAACACAGCGGGACTCGATCAAACTCGTGATTTTACGAGTGCAAGTGAGAAGCACGCTGCGTTCCCAAACACGTTCAGTTAGACTGTTTAAAGCTCTGTTTGGCACACAGTCCTAAATGCCTAAGGCTAGACTTAGGTATTGCCCTAGCGTGCCTTAACAATTATGGCTTACGGAAACCCAATTATTTGCAATTCAGTTTTGATCAGATTCTAGGAGAAATCTTCATGAGTAAGTATGCTAATTTTGCGTGACCTTCATTATTAAAAGTATTCTTAGTGCAAATTTTATAACAGAAATTGTAGGCTGTCTTTCACTTTCGTTTACTTCCAATTGAAATGTTCTATGCGGGTCAAAATATATCTCTGACCACGGAACTTCCAGATCAAAATACAACGTAACATAAATTCAAAATTTTACCACAAGACAAAAAAAAAAAGAAAATTCCACAATTTTCTTATTTTTATTACGACATACAAATGGATGTTGCAGCTACGGCAGACAAAGATTCCTGCAACGCGACGTGACAAGATCAATTTTATATGCTGTTTGGACGACAATGATCAGCCATTACCGTTCTAACCCTCTTGTGCCAATGTTAACAAAACGGCAATAAAAATATGTAGTCCGTAGGACTAGAGTGATTGGGCGGTTCTAAACATCGATGTTTTGAAAGCCGATGAAGGTGAAGCGAGGTGAGTATGGAGCAGCGTCGGAATGCAAGGGCAGAGGAAACAGGAGATCCCCGAGAAAACCCGCCCACCGGTGGCATCGTCCGGATCTATTCGCACGTGCGAAAATCCGAGAGCGACCCCGCTGAGATCAGACCCGGGTTACCTTGGCGGGAGAGACTAGACTTAGAGCCCACAGCTCTAACTAGACTCACCACTTCACCCCTGCGGCCCCTTGGTTCCTAGGGGATTCGTCTTGATGTTTTAATGCCACGAAGTTTAAGGCATATTTTAAAGCTACTTCCCTTCATTTGTATGGCTGCACGTGCAACGTTCCACCCCAAGGTTTCTTTAAACACTATCGGCATCACTGGGTTCTAAACTACCAGGTCTTTTAAAAATTGCATTCAATTGGCGACGACAGCGTCACATAGGAATATATTTTTTGGCTAACGTTAGTAGTAAGGATTGTAAAGAAGTGCACTTCAAATCTAAGAAATGAACTGAATTCGGTTAAATAATTAAAAACCCAAAAAGCAAACTAACGATTTACTGTCAGCTGTAACATGTCAATAATACAAGCTTTAACTTTCTGCACAAAAATTGGATCATAATTGTGATAGCTAAACGTTTGGGGTCAAGGACTCATTTAGAATAAATGTCTTAGGCCAAATGCCTGTAGACCAAATGTCAAGACTTATTACCTGTAGGCCAAATGCATTTTTATTATTTAAGAATTTAGACCAAATGCTTTTAGGCAAAATGCAGGTTTGTTAAAGTAGTCATACCAAACACGACTGCTCATTTGAAACTTTGCCTTTAAGAAAAAGGTCAGATGGCAAAGTAAATTATGCCAAAGGCCTGGTAGGTCAAATAACGTTAGGCCAAATGCCACATTCCCCAGTATTGCTTCTTTCTCGACGCACCGCAGCCATAATTGCTTGCTTATTTGGTTATCAAATTCAACCCAGCAGCTTAGTGGCGGGTGGGGATTGAGTACGATACTAATAAACATTCTATTGGAAATTTAATAAAGAAGATTAGTTTTACGGTATTTGTGTGGGTGAATTTTGTAGATGTTGGATAAAACTGTTTTATGGTAGACGTGGCCATTCTATATCTACGCTGTTCCTAAATTTCTCCTCTGCAGATTTGTTTAAGTTTCCGGATTTTCATACTCTAAATACCGCTTACGCGAGTAGTGGAAAATACTGGATGCTATGAACACGTTGGCGCCGGAAATATCGCCCTGGCGTGCATCAACACTTAACACTTCATAAAATAATTCACTTAATCTGAAGATACGTACTTTCGCTGTATTTTTTTTGTGCCGCGCAAAGACAAACAGCATATCCTAGCGAGCGTGCGTGTAGTTGCGTTAATGCGGACGTTCTGCTAAGTTTGCGTGGTGTGAGGAGGATCGCACATTCAGGCGCGAAGACCAGGCAGACCTAGTGCTCCGGCTCAGCTCGTCTGTAATGCACAGCAGTTGTACAGGTGACTGCCGGGATTATGCGGTCGCCGTTAAGCTGCAGCGTACACACAATTTGGGAGCTCGTAAAAGCGAATTCACACAGGATTAGACCGGCGAAATCAATTATCGAATTCCCGGGTATTTGCCATGCCGCAACACGGGCCTTGTTCCCGCCCCCTTTCCTCTTGCCCTCTCCTTTACCCTCATCAACCCCCTCGTCCTAGCCACCCCTTTCCCCCTCCACACCCCATTCTCCCCTTATGCTGGTATCCCACGTGTCTCGGAGAGAATACGTCCGAAAACAACCTGCTAGTTGCTAATGTAGGCAGAAATGTTCAACAGTCAATCGAGTTTCCCATTCTACCACTCTGTGGAAGTGATGTAGTTGTTTCGCCGAGACACTGTTGAAACTATCTAGCGAAATTTTGTATTTTAACTGTTTGTCATATACCTGAAAACACAATGTAAAAAGGAAAAGAATTTAATGACATTAAAACGGGTCATTAAAGAAAGATTATCTATAATATTCCTGTTTCGACTAATTTTATACAAAATATTGATGACAGTTCCAAGAATTACAACCCTCAAAAATCTTTGGGGAGGGGGATAATATTAAACGTTCTCCTTCGGAACACAAACCTCGATATTTACGCATACCTTTAAAAAAAGGAAGGTTAGTTGAAAGGGGAGACCTCCCAATTCGCCCAACCCCAGCCCTCCTTCTTCAAGCTGCTTAATGATAGCTAATATATTTTTTTATGCGAGACATAACTGTATAAGGAAATGTTATGGTTCCTTGGATTGTGCTTTGAAAGTACGACGAGCAATAGTTTACATACTTTTATATCCCAACTTACTGATAATACCCATAAACTAGGCTTAACACGAGCATGCAGTATTTATTGCTAAAGTCTAAATACAAAAAAATATATATATATGTGTTTTGCTTTGACGTTGAATGCGGTTAATATTCTTGTAGTAGAAAAAATAATGTTTATTCATAAACTAGATCTCTAGGATCGTTTCTGTGGCATTGTTAAAAAATAACTCTACAATTAGTCGGTTAAAAAAACTAATTTTGACGTCAAAAATCTAAGCGTCCAAAAAATAAAAGATTACTGGGAGTCTTCTCAAGGAAAAAAAAATTGGTTTGACAAAGTTTAAGAAATTACAACACTTCCTAGTAGAAGCGCCATTCAAAGGGCAGGAATTGTTAGGCAACGACAGTATATAATAAGAGCAAAGGCAAAAGGAAAACTGGGCCATAATATTCAGGTATGAGTCTGGCTTGTATGCCGCTAGTATGTTCAGTGCTCGAGAGGAAACTTGTCACAGAACCATCTCTTTAAGTTGCGTTGCGTGTGTTAGTGCTGTCAAAATTGTACTGTATAACTGCTAGTAAATGCCATGACTGCATAAAGCGCGTTGTGTAAGGGGATAATGTTTGGAAAAGGTACGGCACGGTACATAGTAATGGATTAAAATACCATAAATCCAAGATAAATCTCTAAGAAAAAAATACAAGAAATTATTCCAGCCTGGGTGTCGAGTTCCTGTCGGAAATCTGTTCGAACTGTTGGTAATAAATCATGATAATCATGTTATGTGATGTCTATTTTCGTAATATAATATCTGTAGCAACGTATCAACATAGTTCCGGAAGCCACCAACCATTGTTGTTCGCGGCGGAATGATAAGGCTTTATTTGTTTACATCAAGACCAAAATAAAGGTTTCTTAGAGGGTCGAACATGCATACCACTATGGTGAGCCAAATAGGAGGGGAAGGGAAGGTACGAGCGTACACGTAAGCTTACTTGGTTGGTTCCACGATGGCGCCACGGGTTAACGGAATCGATCTCAGAGGTACCTGGTGTCTGGCCGGAAAACTAACTCCGAAAAAAGAGGAGAAATTTTCTTGAGGCTTTTCTTCCTCCTTGCGGTATTCTTTATACTCGTTTGTTTTACATATATGCGAGGTGGTAGCGAAAAGGTTTCGAGACTGGCTCTGTTTACAAAAAAGTACTTTATTTATCTACATGTACACACTGTCGCCTTGAAAATAGTTCCCTTGCACAGCAATACAGTGCTGCCAGCATTCCTGCCACTTCTGGACTATGTCTTGGAAGTATTCTCGAAGCACGCCAAGCAACTTCTGCCATTCGCGCTGGATCTCCGCAGTGGTGTCAAAACTACGACCTTCTTTGGGAAGGATCTTCATCTCCGGGAAGAACGCGAAGTCCGCACGAGCCAAATCTGGCGAGCAGGATGTGTTCGAAAGCACAATCGTGTTGTTTCTGTCGAGAAACTTGCGTGTGAGGAGAGCTCGAGGACAGGGTGCATTGTCGTCGTGGATCATGAAAGTTTTGCGCGCCACAAATCAGGACACTTTCGTAGAGCGTGCTCCCTCATATGGCTTACAGCCTGGCAATACAACGCGCTGTTGACGGTCTGGCCACTGTATTCTCGATGCACAATGTCACCGAGCTCCTCACCTGAGATTCTCGCCGTCACCAACGTGGTCTTGCTTTCGCACCCATCCTACTCGCCATATTTGGCTCCTGCGGACTTCATCCTTTTCCCGCAGATGTACATTCAGTTAAAATGTCGTCGTTCAGACACCACTGCGGAGATCCAGCACGAATCGCACACACTTAGAGAAAAAGAACATCCAGGACGCATTTTATAAGTGGCAGGACCGCTAGGAGCTCTCTATTGCTGTGCAAGGGAACAATTTTGAAGGCAACAGTGAATAAANCACACACTTAGAGAAAAAGAACATCCAGGACGCATTTTATAAGTGGCAGGACCGCTAGGAGCTCTCTATTGCTGTGCAAGGGAACAATTTTGAAGGCAACAGTGAATAAACGTAGCTAAATTAAGTACTTTTTTGTAAACAGAGCTAGTCTCGAAACTCTTTGATATCACCTCGTTGGGATGTGAGTATGTATGTTTCTGATATGTGTCCGATCACTCGCTATTTTCTCTCGAACTCGACACACTCAATAAGCGAACCTAAAATGCAGTCATTAACGTCAAGAAAGCTGATAAACATGATACCCGAGGCATTATTTTGTTGATACAACGGAATGGTCACAGAGGCGAATGCGTGTGTTNAAAGCTGATAAACATGATACCCGAGGCATTATTTTGTTGATACAACGGAATGGTCACAGAGGCGAATGCGTGTGTTTGCATACAATCCACTTGCGATAGACCGTGCAAACACGCATGTGCGCATATACACATTTATGTCCACGTAAACAATCCTACACGCGCGTATGCAGTGACGCACACACACGCATGCAGAAGTGTGAAATAAAACACATTTCTTTACGAGGTAAAATTTTCTAGAAATAACCACATCGAAAATTTTAGTTTATTTACTTTAAGGAAACTTCTGAAATACACTTAAATTATGCAGTGTTTCAATGCATCATAAATCCAGACAACTACGTAAGCTGCTAACAAAAAGAAAGCACGCCTTCGTTAGCTTCCATGCGTATTTAATGCTTTTGCAAAACTATTTTAAGTATATTTATTCCGACAGCCTGAGCTTACGGCGAAAAAGTTATCTTAAACTAACACCCTTTCATTTTTAAAAAAATGTGTATGAGGAAAGCGGACAGTAAGGTATACATATGAATTTTTTCCTTAACTTTGTTATCCCGTTAAATCTAAACATCCAACAACAATGCTGTCTTAAGTATCACGAGCCTAGGCAACTCCCAAGTCGAAAATTTTCAGCAAGCAAGCGTGTTCTTTTCCTCTTTTCCTGGCTCTCTTTCTTTGGCTCGTATCTTCTTGGGGGCTCAGAACCCCGCCTCCTGCATCGATTCAGCCCACAATGGCCAAGAAGATCGCATTACCACAGGCCCACGTCCCCATTAATATCAGCAGTCCGTAGCAACCCTAAATTGTGGGGGCACGGATCGTAATTCTATTCCATACTCTCTTGTCTGGGTATGTATCCTTACAAAAACCAAGAAAAAATAGACCACGTTTGTATCCCTACGTCCTAAAGATAGGCACTTATTTTCCTACCCTCATACATTTGGAAAAGTGTTGTTTAGTTTTTTTTTTTTTTTTTTTCAAGCGTCGTAAAGAAAGTTTGGATCGAGGGGGGAAAAGTAACGCATTAAGACTGCGGGTGTTTCAAAGGGGTGCGTTTTAACAACAAATATTTTCGGGCTTACAACTTCAAAAGTCGCACAAGATTAATTTACCTTGCAAATAGTTGGTGCTTTTTAGAAATCTGGGAAATAAATCCACAGATGTACGTCTTTTGTAAAAATAAAACTCTACACGGTGTATACGGAACAAACCTATAGCCTCTAAGGAAAGTATCTTCAACCTTGATTTTCAGGTGAAAGAACCTTGCGTATTTGGTACACTTTATGAATGTGTTATATCATATTACGATAAACTATAACACTTTAAATGCAGCCTATCTCAATTATAAGAACACGTTTGTTTCCAAGAGCCAGGCGGAATTGTTATATTTAGTTTACCTTACATTCATATGATTTCACTGTCGCTAATATTCATTCATTCTCAGCATATAACGCATCTCGACAAAAGGCGCGATTCGAACCACACTGCAAGTAACACTTTCCCTAATAGCGTATTTTTTGGGTGTCATTTAAGACGAAAAATATATTCTCTGGCTAATTTTATTACAAAAACTTACACCAACAAAAATGTTAGAAAGCTCAAGTGCTTGATTGTGTGAGGTTTGCTTGCCTAATTCGAATGTTTATTACTGTCATACTATTTAAATTTAACCTGCTTAAAAATGTTTACTATTTTACTGATTTTGCTAAATTTACTTTTTTCCTGAGGAAATGTCTGTATTATGAATTCGAATTTTTTTTTTTTAAATTCCGAAAATCTTTTTGATTAAATTTATAAAACGAAACATTATTGTGAATTTAAATCAATACAAGATAGCGTTTTACACAAGACAAAAGTTAGTAAACTGTATGTATTGTACTTACAAGCTCACACATATAAAACTTCATTCATGCATGCACATATGCATACTTACAATAACTCACGTTTACATAAATTGATTCTTATGAAAGTTCTTTCAAACAAGAGTAGATTCAATATTTGACAAAATATTTTCTTTTTTAATTTAACTTATATAATTGTATTTTCGTAAATAACTTTCGATGTATTAAATAGACAGCATTGGAGGGGGGGGGGTATAAAATGGATGGATTCAGAAAAAGGTCCTATCTGAAGACTTTTGTTTCTTAAAGTTAACTCTTTAAATTAATTTCAAAGTTGGTGCCATAAACGTCTCCAATATATTTCTGATGGCTGATTAGGGAATTGTCTACATATTCAATTCCCCTCATTTCTTTTGAAATATCACCTACATTCGAGAATTCAATACTATCTGCAATTTGAAAGCAGAATCTCTTGTACTAGTCCTGATGATAGATGTAACAAAGAAGGAACGTACTGACTCATTCGCACTGTATTATATGAAACGTAACAATTACAGTCGCATTGCAGATCACGTATATCTATCTGTAATAATACAAGCGTACAGTGGCGGCGATTGGGTGCCAAAACGCGGGGGAGGGGGGTGGAGGAAATTTTTCTGAACCTTACTTCATTTTCCTCGCTTGCGACGCTAACAATTTAACAAGCAGTCGAAAACACAGTCACATTCATGACTGCACAGACGTTAGCAACTAGATATGCAAAATATTTGCGCAAATTTCATGGGAAAAAACGTTAATTATGCTTCCGTGAAATATCTCGAAATTACTGGAAACACCAAATGAACTATGCCCCTTTTATATTTATAATATAAATCAAACAGAATTTGTCATAGACAAGTTGAAATTTCAAAAGATATGTTATCTGTATAATTTATACTTTCTTCTGTCATTTTACGTTCTTAGGTTGATAGTGTATTCGCGACATGTTTGAAACAACGCCTCGGTCAAATGCACGGAACTGTCACCTCTCTACTTAGTAGTTATTTAACTGAAGACGTGTAAGAAAATTTTACATGATAATTTAAAAATTTCTTAGATGTCAGATGCTAAACTAAAGTAATGAACGAAAAGTGGTGATAAGGGCAACTGCCTCCCTTGCCCCCCTTCCTCCACTAAACCGAATCGTAGCCACTACAAGCGTACCTAATAAAGGAGCGTTTACCTAGAACGAAATCAAAGCTATCTGCATATTTTATCCACACACAAGGTCTTTTGCATGGCGAACCACCCCCTCCTTTTGCAAATGGCTGGATCCGCCCCTGCCCTGTACACATTTACAAGTAAATAATCTCTCGCATATGTACATTGTCCCGATTCAAATTAAAAATAATTAACTAGTGATGGTAGTTACATATTGCTCTATGAATACGCCCACCTAAACGCGTACAACATCTAGGGCACGCTTGTTTCGAAGGAAAGACGAGAGAAGACGCCTTCCTACCTGGTTACTGATCGTCAAACGGGCCGGCGGCGGGCGGTGACTTCGTGGCTGGAGGTCGTTCTTCAAGAAGCGTGGGGGACGTCCGACGCGGGCTGCAACTGTCACTACTATGGCGGCGCAGCGCGGCAGGCGCTTGTCAGCTGTCACCTTCCGTGACGTCACACCAACAGCGGATTGGCTACGTTTGAAAATTCTTCAAAGCCATTGGACCACGTCGTCCATTATTGTCACATATGACGAATTTGGAGGCCCTTGGGAATAACGGCGTTTTTGTCCCGCTAATTCTGCGTATGTATGGATACGACACGCATTTGTTTTATTAACTGGCCTTGACCGAAGATGCCTTTTTTTTTGTAATCCTTTTGGACACTTCTGTATTTTGAGTGCTATGATTTACGATCAATAAGGTATGGTCCAGTGGTGAGGAGGGGAGTGTGAGGGAGAGTCCTTTATTAGCATACCCGTTTCGCCTTGGCAAGTAGAGAGAGAGAGAGAGAGAGGCTTTCATGCTGGTACGTATGTTGTAATTTACCTTGAGGCAAAATTTGAATTTTGCAATGTACCTACTACAAAATCCTCTGACCAGCGGCATCGTCCGGCACGATTCCCACATGCGAAAATCCAATGGTGGACAGCCAGGAATCTAGCTCGGTTCGCCTTGGTGGGAGGCGAGTAGTCTAATCACTACACCACCGTGGCCCCGGCATTATTTGAGATTAGTATTTATAAATTTAACTTTTTTTTTTAATGGCTTTGGCCCTTAGTAAAAACATTTTTAACTGGAGAATGTAACCAAAACGGCTATGGCTTCGTGACCGTGTAAACAACGGTAAACGTAGTGGTATTAGGGCGCAGTTTTCACGAGGGGAACTGAGTTTTTCATGTTGCGTCCAGGCAGGGCGAACTCAATAAATAAACTGAATTTCAAATTGCTTAATATACAGTAATAAATTTAATGTAAATAGTAATGTACCTGGAAAATAAATCTACGTATACTTTTTTAATACGATAAAGCAATAACGTTTTCCTTTTTTTTTATGTTGTATAGTTATGTATGATCTTAGGTGTCTTAATATGTGGTAATTATGTAAAATATGCACTTGCGTTTATCAATTTTATGTCATTTTGCATGCTTATTTGAGTTGGAGAAATACGTCAAAATAAAAGTGAAAGACGGCAATTCAATTTTTTTTTAGTTCATTTCAGGAATATGGGCATAGCCTTACTTGATCCACATTAAAAAATATTTTCTCTGCTTGAAAAGTGTGATTGTTATGTGTATTTTTTCCCATGGCAAGGCTGCATGAGATCGGCTTGATGATAGTGGCGCTTCAAGTTTTTCCGGGACTATGTGGTAGCCCCGTTATAATTCTACTGTTCCTTCCAGAGTATTCATTGTATTTCAGATAAGTAGTGACTTTACTCCAACACGAAATGTTCATGGTTACATATACTTCACAACTTATAACAGAAATTTCATATTAAATATTTTGCCGAAACTCTAATTTTTATATATATTTTATTTTGTTTTTCTCTTTCCCATATTAGGGGTCACGGTGGCTGAGTGGTTAAGACTGCTCGCCTCCCACCAAGGCGAACCGGGTTCAATCTCCGGCAGGTTCAATTCCCGGCCGGTTCACTCCCGGGTTTTTTCAAGTGGTAATCGTGCCGGACGATGCCGCTGGTCAGCGGGCCTTCTCGGGATCTCCCGCTTCCCCCGCCCTTTCATTCCGGCGCTGCTCCATATTCACCTCACTTCACCCTCGCCGGCTCTCAAGAGTTCGCTGTTAACAGCCGCCCAAATCTCTTCACTTTTCACTCTCACTTTATCATATTGTCACATTTAAGTCACTCGCGCAGCGGCAGGAATGCTCTATGTTGTGCAAGGGAAAACAATTTTGAAGGCAATTGTGTATAAGCGTATAAAGTACTTCCTTGTAAACAGAGCTAGTCTCGGAACTCTTTGATATCACCTCGCTAATATGTGTGTGTATATGTAAGTGTGTGTGTCTGATGTGAGTCCGGCCGCTGGATCTTTTGTCTCTAACTGAACACACTCAAAGGTCGCCGTTTAGACACCACTGTGGATATACAGCGTGAATCGCACACACTTAAAGAAAATGTGTCCTGGATGAATTTTTCTCCAGACAACTATGTAAACTGCATACTAATTGAAAAATCACCTACGTCATCTTTCATGCATAGTTAATGCTATCACAAACCTATTTTAAGTATATTTATTCTTACAGCCTAAGTTTACGGCGAAAAATTTAGCTTAAACTTCAGCCCTATCATTAAAAAAATATATATACGAGTAAAGCACACAGTAAGTTAATCGTATCAATTGTTGCCTTAACTTTTTATACCATTAAATCTGAACATCCAACGTGCATTCTGCCTTAGTATCACTAGCCTAGCCAACAGATTTCCCTCCAAATTTGGAATACAATTGATACAGCGGTAAGCCACTTAAGGTTATATGACTTCATGTCTTAGTCACTTATTTTCAAAGTGGTGGCTTTTTAAATATTTTTAGTTTAGTCTACCATATCTACGCAGCCATTAGACCTACTTCAAACCAAAATTGGCATGCTGGCAGTACCTGTGTGGGTATTAAATTTACGGATTTGTTGCCTCTTTTCCCTGAAATTTTGTAAGACAGCAATGCCTGGAATAAAAATTTTTATGTTATAAGTACTTCA
This sequence comes from Clitarchus hookeri, assembly GCA_002778355.1. Taxonomy (NCBI): domain Eukaryota; kingdom Metazoa; phylum Arthropoda; class Insecta; order Phasmatodea; family Phasmatidae; genus Clitarchus; species Clitarchus hookeri. The sequence goes on along the minus strand of NQII01003089.1, from coordinate 85,900 downwards.
AAAACTTTTGGAATGAATTCCAACAAATATTCCAAAAAATACTACTATTACAGAACATCTTAATTAAAATAATTTCAATTTATGTTCTTATTTTCAAAATGGCTACCTCGGTGTACTTTGTTTTATGTTTTATATTTCTGTAACAGTTAAGCCAATTTAAAGCCAACTTGGCATGCATGCAGTTATTACTGTGTTCATTAAACACACATATTGATAATCTCTTTATTCTGCTATTTAAAATATAGCGTCAAGGAAATATTTAACTGAAATATCATATCTTAGTAACTTCTCAAACGAGTTCTATTAGATTTACATTCAAACAGTAATATAGAAGGAATGCCAAAATTGTATAAAACTCTCCTTTATTTCCAAAAACATATTTTTCTCTTTGTAATAAAATGTCATCTCTGGTAGCATTAAGTCGATTTAAATCAAACTTTGTGTGTTGAATTACCTGCAGTGCGGACTAAATTCACTATTGAAAAGCTTTATTCGTCCACCATTTTGTAATGTAGTGCCATCGAAAGGAAACGTTTTGTTGTAGGTTTACATCAACAAGTAAGGTTTCCTGTTGTGCTGCGAGTTGTAGGTGCAACATATGCACGATTGGCATTTACAATATTGAACAGCGCACTCACTTCTGTCTTTCTATGTAGCCCCATAGACGATTTATGAACAGCGATCCCGACGTGGCACAATCTTGAAGAATCCCTCTATGCTGAAGTAAGGATTTTTATGTTTCAACCAACTTCGGACAGTATTATGTACACTTGCATCATTCCGATATCGTCTTCCACCAAGGCGTGTCTTTAGTGGTCCAGACAACTGGAAATTATATGGGGCCAAACCCATACTGTAAGGGTTATGTTCCATACATGTTATGTCAAACAACTGCAAAAGTTCCTGTGTTCACAGTGCAGCGTGAGATCTAACATTATTGTGAAGTAGCAAAACACCTCTGGGTAGACTACCCAGCCTCTTCCTGCTAATTATCGCCCTTAAGACGGTCGCCTACTTGGCGCGTGAACTACGTTGCAGCATGTTTGAGATTCGAGTTTTTTTATTATACTTGTCTGTATGCGTGTACCTACGGAGAGAAAACGTATCTCAGACGTAGATGGAATGGTACTCTCGAGGTATCACACATGCTATAAATATTATATTGGAGCCGTCCGACATAGTTAAAAACTACTTTCTCCGACTACTGTATTTTAAAACACGCAACCGTGGCGCGAGCTAAATTATGATAGGAATATGGAGAAGTTTAGACGGCTCTTAACAGCGCGGTTTTGAGAGCCGATGAGTGTGAAGCGAGGTGAGTATGGAGTGGCGCTGGAATTAAATGGCGAGAGAAACGGGAGATCCTCGAGAAAACCCACCGACCTGCGGCATCGTCCAGCACGGTTCCCATGGCCGAAAATAAGAAAGTGACATCAACGGGAATCGAACCCTGTTCGTCTTGGTACGAGGAAAGTGCTCTAGCCGCTCCGCCATCGCGGCCGCAACTACGATTGGAGCTTGATTTGAACTTTGCTGCAGATTTTCCACCAATAAATGTATGGGGTCACCGCTCAAAGTCCCGTAGGTACACGGAAAACGGTAAGAGCACTGCAGGCCACTTCACACAGAACCTTGCGCGTAGCAGCGATGGCGCACTTGATGCGCGTGTCAGTGTAGCACTTACCGCTCTCGCGCTTCTCGACCTTGAACGCGAAAATAGCTACAGATAGGCGACCTCCTTAATAGATGTAATGTTGCACAGTAAATGTAGGCTGTAACTGTTTCTCGGCGTTGCAGACACGCAATGTCAAGCATATCTCGTACAAACCAGGTCACAGTGGCCATGACTTTGATGCCGAGGGCTCTACTTCGACCTTCTTCTTGGTGGAGACGTTATATGCGTTCATTCTGTCGAAGACCGTTTGTGTTCAATTATGTAATGGTGCACCCAATTTTCATTACCTACTACAATGGTTTCCAAGTAGGCGTATCCTTCACTTACCTGCTACGAAGTGGAAGAGGGAACACATTCGTGCTGCTGTGTTAACAGTTATCGCACCCAACTTGCACACACTTTGCGATAGCGGAGATCGTCTAGAATGATGTGGTGAGCAATGTCATATGAAAGGCCCAAGCCTTCAGCGATATCTCGTCTTGAGCATCGTTTATCCTCATTAATTATTTCGTCAGTTCTGTCTGTATTGATAATAGTGGTTGCGGTGACCGGTCTGCCGTTGCGATGCTCATAACTAAAGCCAGTTACAGGGACGCGGTGGTGTAGAGGTTAGACTACTCGCCTGCCAACTAGGTGAACCGGGGACGATTCCCGGCGGGGTCGCTCCCGGATTTTCGCACGTGGGAATCGTGCCGGCCGATGCCGCTGGTCGGCGTGTTTTCTCGGGGATCTCCCGTTTACCCCACTCTTTCATTCCGGCACTGCTCCATACTCACCTCGTTTTACCCTCATCGGCTCTCAAGACCTCGCTGTTAAGAGCCGCCCAAATCTCTTCACTCCACTCCACTCCACTAACGCCCGTTCTTCCACCAGCGAACGTTCTACGCCCTTCTTTCACATTTTGCACTCTTACTTCTCGTTCACTATAAATAATAACACGGGTTACATGTGAATTTAGAAGGTCCGCACATGTGTAGTGCTGGAAGGGAGCCACAGTGGTGTAGTGGTAAGAATACTCGTCTCCCACCTAAGTGAACAGGGCTTGATTCACAGCGGGGTTGCTCCCAGATTTTCGCACGTGGGAATCGTGCCAGGATTTCTCGGGGATCTCCCGTTTCACCCGCCCTTGCAATCCGACGCTGCTCCGCACTAACCTCGCCTCACCCACATCGGCTTTCCTGATCGTGTTGTTACGAGCCACCCAGATCTCTCAGTTCCACTCCACCTGTGCAGCCCATAAAAACTGAATCACGGAATCAATTCCCACGCGGGTTCGCGTTGATAGTTGTGTCGCCATTAAACCGCTCCATTTGAGGACCTCTGTCGTTCTGTTCGAATGTCCTGCATTATAAAAGCGTGTACGTGCGGGAAAAACTCGAATTCGCCTGAAATTCAAGGAACTATTACCACTGGAAAATGACTTATTTATGCAACCCGGTGCCTCAGTACTAAATTTTGCAAAAAAAAAATTCCTTCAATTTTTTTTGACATGCTTTTGAGTACCTCGTCACGGATATTTGGAAACACGCACATACATGCACAATCTTCGGAAACTCAGTGCCCTAACTCCAGCCATAGTTTCTTTGGACCAATAGTAACACAAAACCCTATACATTTACATCCGGAAACGTATTTTATATCAAATAATTGGGTTCAAAGATGCGGCGTACAACACCTGAAGAATAGAATGCATGTAGGACAAGTTGCATAGTCTTAATCACGTGACACTAAATTATTACATTTGCAGCGTCACGCGACTACTTTCTGTGCAACTTATCTTACACTCATGATCGCACCGCCTTGTTCTCCAGGCGTTGTACGCCGCAACGTTAAACATGATCATTTGATATAAAAGTACGTTTCCGGATATAAGTGTATAGGGCTTTTGTGTTACTGTTGGTCCAAAGAAACTATGTATGGAGTTTAGGCACTGAGTTTCTAGACATTCTGTTATATATACGTATATAATAGTATACATTCATATATAATATATACATATATATCAAATAATACTAATGAGTTATATCGGAAACATTGTGTGTTTTAACTTATACTGTTGAAGCCAAAAAAGGTATTTCGGATATAGCTTATTATCTTCTCGTTTTTTTTTTCTGTCTAGTGTTTCAAGACGTTCCCAATGCTGTTTTACTAATATAAACTAGTTCCTTTTCACACATTTAGAGCCAACCCAGGCAGGTAGAGGCCGCTTCGTAGCTGAGGAAGGTTCAATTACCAGAGTAAATACATAGAACAACTATCTTGGAACGCCAATACCTTTCTGGAGTCCACCAGACACGGCCACGCTACATACATTCCGTTTCTCTGGGCGTGCCTTTAGGCCATATTCTCTAAGCACGAAGTTTTCTAGGAGCGGTTGCACGAAAACTGCAAGCAAAGATCGCTGACATACAAGAAGCGTCTCAGTGTTTGAGCGGAAGGGCCTCAAATTTACAAGTGAAGGGTGTGCAAGGACTTAGTTTTACTTTTTATTTTGCTTTCAACTTACCCGATTAGTATTTTGCTACCTGCGCATAAATTTTTGTCGTCCGAATTAAATTTCATGTGGGGGCAAAAACTTAATATTTTCTTATTTCAAGCTTGAAGACTCAGTGTGAGTTGACAAATTTTTTTCATGGATTGGAAGGTCCATCGAAACACAGACCAGATAAAACAATCGTAACCCGGATATCGGTATTTGGACCACATAGAGAATTTCAAAACAAATTTTCCTATGATTATTGATGTATGATGAAATATTACGCCGGGACGCCAGAAATTCTCCACTGCATGCTGCAAATTTAAGACATCAAGGCTTTTTGTAGACACTACAAAAATATATTGCAACACGTTTTCGTAGGTCTGTTCCTGCTCTAAAAGTCACCTGATTAGATGTCTATGCAATGAAAACGAACGCTAGAATTCTATCAGCCATTGGCATCGCGACGTGAGATTTGATTCATTCACTGAAAAAAAAAATACACAACGTTTGTTTGGCGCAACCAAATTAATTGTTTGTATAGGAGAAACAAAATATTTTGTTATTGAAACCAAATTATTTTGTTGTTCTTATTTGGTTGCGCCAAATATAAATTTATTAGTGTAACTAAAGATTCGTTTGGCTCTACGTACATTCACTGGTTTCGGTTAATATTAAAACAAATTGGGAGCCTGACAAAGATTCGAACCTAGATCGTCTGCACCATAAGAACTTCCTCCTAGAACCTCAGCTAAAGTGAATACTAAAGGAATTTTAATATTGTTTAATAAATACATTTCAAATATTGGAGAACGTTTGCAAATATATATTTGAAGTTTTACATGATTATTTTTAGTTCCCTGTTGAACTTGTTTTATTAGAATGTTTATACCATTATTAAGCATTAGTAAATGAACTCAAAACACTGTTATTATCCTAACTGTCACAAAAAATACAAACTAACTCTCAGGTTGAATTTTTGAACTAAGACAATCAAAATAGTGGCCAAACAAATATGTACATTTGACTCAACCAAATGGCAGGTTTTTTTTTTTTTTTCTTCAGCACCGAGGTTTTGTTTATTTAGACAATCAAAATAGTGGCCAAACAAATACGTACANTTTTTTTTTTTTTTTTTTTTTTTTTTTGGCCCAGCACCGAGGTTTTGTTCATTCATACGTGTATTTTGTTAGATGAACAAAATTATTTTTTGTTGCTTTTCAAGTTTTGTTTACTCCACAAAATGTTTGGTTGAGGCAACTAAAAACATTTTTCGCCCTATACAAACAAATATTTTGCTGGCTGGAACCAACCTTTCTCTCGGTGCATGTTCATGTCATTTTAAAACATCTTAGCGTCTATTATACAAAAGTCTACCAATTCCTCCCTCCGTATAAAGCATATGTATGACATGTTAATATATGTTTCAAATGTAACTTCTTTTAGTTAATTATAAACAACGTTTTTTTTTTTCATGCTACTTTTTTAGTGTAAACATACTTTAGTCATTCAGTTTCAAAAATTATAAAACAAATAGCTTCTTATTATTTTCAAGCATTATTTTCTACGTAAATCGCTTTTTTTTAGCTTTCCTATATGTGTTTTAACTGAGATAGTAATGCTTACTGACTGACTATTCGATATAGCTAAATCACCTTGACAATTTAATCACATTTGGTGCCAGATGTACTGAAATTGAAATGGGAGTTACCTGTGCACACTAAAGCAGGCAGAATATTAATACTGATTTTAATAAACATTTGAAAAACTTTTAGATATTTTTATTTTCATTTTAAATTACACTGAACGAATGTGAAATATCCTACTGATAAAAATTATCTTTATGCTCCCCTCCCGGCGGCACCGTATTTGGGACAATTACCCCACCAGAAACTATATAATACGTTGGTCGGCGGGTTTTCTCGGGGATCTCCCGTTTCCCCCGCCTTTACCCTCCGGCACTGCTACATACTCACCTCACTTCACCCTCTTCGGCTCTCAAGACTTCAATGTTAAGCGCCACCCAGATCTCTTCACTCACTCGCCCCATTCACTCGCCCTCAGGCACAATGAAGCGACTGGCACATTGCATGAACTTCACCTGCTGAGAAAAATTTTCCTCACTATATTTGTTCTCAGGTGAAATAAACACATTAAAAAAAATAATAATACATCAGCTAAGTAAAAAAGAAAGAGGGAGAGAGAGGGAGGTTTTAGAATGTAACGCGATCATTTTAAAAAAGTGTCTTTCCTGCCGTTGTAGGGGTTCGCTGGCGTGTTGAAAGCAAAACCTGTGGAAAGGCTTTGATTATAATTTCAAGCGTGGTATAAAGGGGGGAGGGCAGGTCGTCGTATAAAACGCGAGGGTGATTTATGAGGCAGTGTCGATAGAGCGCCCCTGGAGACACGGCGCCGAGGGCGGTGGTGGCGGAGGTAGGTGTGTTTATGCCTGTTTGCGAGAGAGGGGGATTTGCGAGGGCGCAGGGAGGTAGGTACAAGCGAAGCAGCTATCATCGCGAGCGGGAACAGGATGGGGACTGATTTACGGCCTGTGCAACACCCGGGGCCGCCCCGCGCGGCGCACTATCGTTCCGACGCAGACGGACACGTCGCTTGCTGCTTGAAGCGAGGGTGGCGTGTCGATACACGCGCCGGTGACGACGCCATCTTGCAGCCGCTTCCCGTCGCAGCTTGAGAAAGAGGTCAGGAAGAGAGGCTTTTCAAAAGCGAACTGCTTCAGCACGACATCGAGAACGGGTCCAATAGTTGCTAAGAAGGCTTGAGCCCTCTCTTAAAGAGCTTGATTTTACACAGGATAAAATGAGGTTATTCTTGAAAGCAAGAACATTGTTAACAAGAAGTTATTGATAACTAATTAGCATACTTTCCTCTACATGGGTGCAAATAAATTTTAGTAAAGTTCTTGAAAGCTTAGATCGTAGGTAGGCATTGACGTCTCATTGACAGCAACAACATTATAGATGAAACCAGAAACATGTGAAACAGTACAAAGACAATTAAAATACACAAGTGACTTAACCGGGATTCGAATTCAGAAAAACTCGTAAAATTAAGCTAGCTTCCAATCAACTGCATCACGGAGGTAGGATTCACAGCAACAACTTCGGAAGTAATAAATGTAATGTTTGAATGATAGGGTGCACTAACCAGAAATATTTACTCGGCCATCATTTTTAAATACGTGTCTGAGCCACTAAAACACATAAGTTTACATGGTCTACCATAACGCTACTTGTGTGAAAAATTTAATGGAAATCGGTTGATTGGTCTCTGATATATGACATAAAGAACTTATTTTCTTAAGTGGCAATTTTTTAAAAATTGTCTAAAAATAGGTTATTAACAGTGTTTTAATAGATAATGTAAGCATAAAATGTTTGATTGAAATTGTTAAATTGCTAAATAGATATGCCAAATATATGAAAATATTTATATGGCCACCATTTTCAAATCATAGCCTGAGCCCATTTAAATCATGTAACTATACTTGACCTTCTGTAGCTGTGCAAAATTTTGTGGAAATAAGTCGATTTATTCCGCAAATATGACAATGTTCAGTTTACTTACCTGACACTACTTTGCAAAAAATCCTTCAAAGAAGGATATCTTTATGCATAGCGGTTGATTGGTCCTCGAGATATAGCATAAAACTTCTATTGATCATTTGACGATCTTCATAAATAAAGGGCAAAAAGTTATATTAGCACATTCGATAAATATCATAGATACAATATACAAAGATAAATTTCAATCTGTTACATAGTTTCGTAGATATAGCACACTAAGCTAAAATATTTGTTTATGCGCCATTCGGAAAATAACAAATTACATGCTTAAAACATATAAATTAATATAATCTACCACAGTACAACTTCGTCGCCAAATTTGAAAGAAATCGGTTGATTGTTTTCCGAGATAGGCTTAAAAAACGATATTATCTCATTTGGGGCTATCTTACAAAATGGCGGAGAAATATGGCTTTCCATGGGCAATTTTGATAGATACAACTAATACTGTCACCATACAAAGATAAGTTGAAATTTTTTTTGCAGTATCGCAGACAAAAAATCCAGAGCTAAAATGTTGATATGACCACCATTTTGCAAATATTTATGTCTGATCCACTCAAAATTTATCAGTTTACATAGCGGGCCATTGTGCTAATTGTTTATCCAATTTTGTATAAATTGGTTTTTTTTCGGATATCACATAATGTAAATTTGTCAAGTGATGCTATTTTACAAAATGGCGAACAAAAGAGATTTTCTGTGCACACATTTGATTGCTGCAATATTTTCAGTCATCAAACAAAGTTTTGTTGGTATTATTTACATGGTTTCGAGGATATAACATACAAAACTCAAATACCTATATGGACGCCATTTTGAGAATAAGTGTATGACATACCTTAAATACATCTGTTAACATAACCTACTGCAGTACTACTTTTTTGCCTTACTTGATAGGAATTGGAAAATTGTTTCCCAAGATATGACATAAAAATTTTATTTATTAGTGTGGCACTATTTTACAAAGAGGAGAACAAAAGAGACTCCGTGTAGACACATTTTATGTTTGTTATATATACTCGCAGCATACAAAGTTAATTTGAAATTGATTAAATGTTTTCGAATATACAGCCTACTATGATAAATTATTTATATGGCCACCATTTTTAAAATAAGTGTCTGACATACTTGAAACATATTTTTACATAAGAACTACGGTATTACTACTTGACTGCCAAATTTGGTACGAATCTGTCAATTGTTTCCACTAGAAATTACACAAAAACTGTATTATTCATGTAGCACTATCTTACATAATGGCTTGTAAAATTCGTTGTTGTTTGGCTTCTATGATGCTTGTAATAGATACTGTCAGCATACAAAATTTGGTTGAAATTGGTTAAACGGTATGTTAGTTACGCCAAATAAACTTAAAAAATTTGTGTAGTTGCCATTTTGAAAATAAGTGCCTAATAAAGTTGAATTGCTTATATTTACTTGGCCTATCATAGTATTACTTACTTGCCAAATTTTAAAAAAATTGGTTGAGTAGTTTTCAAGATATAATATAAAAGTTTTATTTTTCATGTGGTGCTATGTTCCAAAATGGCGGAAAAAAGTGATTTTTGTTTCGTTTACATGATGCTTGTAGTATATACTGTCAGAGTACAAAATGTTGTTTAAATTGGTTAAACTGTATGGTACTAATACCAAATAATTCTAAAATATTTTTATGACCACCTTTTTGAAAATAAGTGTCTTATTAAGATCAATTACCAACATTTGCCTGGCCAATCATAGTATTACCTACTTGCCAAATTTGGCGAAAATAGGATGAGTAATTTTCGAGATATAATATAAAAGCTATATTTTTCATGTGACGCTATCTTTCAAAATGGTGGACGAACAACAATATTCACATCTGAATTTAATGCTCACAACTTGCGCTATGAGGATACAAAATTTTGTTAAAATCGTTTGTAATGGTTTTCGAAATATGACATCGCCCTAAATTTCAATATGGCCGCCATTTTAAAATTAAGTGCTTGGCATAGTCAAAAACTGTAAATGTCAGGTGTCCTTACTTAGTACTATATGTGTACCGATTTTGGTGAAATTCGGTTGACGCGTTCAAAAATTGAAGTTGGGGGGGCACACAGAGTGAGAGATGTGTTTGTACGTGTAAGGTATAAATCGACGAAGTGCTAAGGGCGACGCCGTCCGGGGCGTGTAAAGCGATATCGCCTCTACCAGCAAAGTTGTGAACTTGCGTACAGTGTTCCCGTCGTACTGCTGTAAGTATAGGACTTTAAGCGATGACACTATCATTTTATTGGACGCGACACTGTAGCAAAGTGCAATGCACTCTTCTATAGTAGTTTTGTATGAACCCAGTTCGTGAGTGAGTGAAGAGATTTGGGCATATCTTAACATCGAGGTATTGAGACCCAATGAGGGTGAAGCAAGGCGATTATGGAGCAACGCCGGAATGCAAGGGTGGGGAAAACGGGAGATCCCCGAGATAACCCGCTGACCAGTGGCATCGTCCGGCATGGTTCCCGCATGCGAAAATGCGGGAGCGACCCCGCCGGGAATCGAACTCCATAGTCACCTAGCTTCACCCTCACCGGCTCTAAAGACCTCGATATTAAGAGCGGCCCAAATCTCTTCACTCACTCACTTATAGTTCATCCAAGATACCACTTCTTCTTGCAGTTTTCTTTTTTGTTTTTTTATTTTTAAGTTTTGCCTTTTATTTGGTAGCAATGGTTCCTCTTGTGACGTAACTCCTCGAACTATAGAGTTTGTCAGTCTATCTATGAGTCACGAAGTCTCCATTCTTCGTGAATTTTCTTGAAGAAAGGCAGTTCAAGACGTCTTCAAACTATAAACACACATTTAAAATAAAAACAATATGTCTGAAAACCTTTCTACTTTGGTAATAATATTGCCCAAGAAAGTAGTTAGATACTGACAACAGCGTGAACTGACTCATCCGAGCTCTAGTGCGTTCTAATGATTTCGATTTAACGTCTTGTAGACAGCAGATTTTAGAGACGAGCCACTGGTTCGGATAATCAAGCGTGGGGAAGAAATCGACCGTGGCCTATAGTATGGAGCAAACACTACATTTTCCTGAAGCTATTTTTTTTATTTTTATGAAAACTGAATTTACAATCGTTTGTAGAGGAATCTAACCAAGGTCGTCTCGAATGTTAGTCTAGCGGATTGCCACTGTTCCATCGCACTCGAAAGCTGCTATTTACAAAATAGGGGAGTGGCTGCGTCGGCGACACTGCCGTGAGGTTAAATGAATATGTCTGCGTAAGCAAGTGATATTCTCTTTGGGATATGGGAATGAAATGAAAGTAACGAAATGGTTACTTGGCTTTTATGGCTTCACTCGACACATTTGAGTTTCTTTTGGCACCAAGATCAGCTCGCTAGCACGTCGGAGTCGCGCGATATATGCTTGGACATGTTCATCCACCCCCAAGATTCCCGCCAGTCGTTGTAAGCCCCAGCCCGCTCTTCACGCATGCGCGGCACTAACTGAAGTTCATGCTTGCATCCTAGCTTCGTAGCCGTGTACCCAATCAAATAAAACCACATTTATTTCAATTTTATTCTCACGAAGATGTAGTGTCTGAATTGATCAATCTGCAAACGTTACACCGTCGTTTCAGTCCTGTTACTATATGTCTCAGTCTGATTTTAAATACGTATCCACGTCAAAAAATATATAACATGATTTGCATTTTAATATATATTTTTATGCTTTGCGGATCTCAAGCGTTGTCATCGCCTTTATTAATGAGATACAGCAGGTCACGTGGCCTTTGCAAATGCACCAGTAGAATCACCTATTCTCTGCAACTTTCACCGCTTTATGCGAAAAAAATAATTATTGTATCTCTTAATCTTGTCCGTGAAATAACGATACTATTATTGTGCGAAATCAATGCACATTTAGCTGCTTGCACGGATTTGCGTGCGTTAAGGTCGTGTATCGCTATTACTCCTGCAGCAACTCTTGTTTCCTCCTCTTCACCGCAGGCCTTATGGTATTCTTCAAATTTAGCAAGTTTTTCACGTGGGTAAAATGAATTTTCTTTAGAGATTTGGTTGACATGAGAAATATTATAAATTAAATTTTTTCATTAAAGCAAAACAGGCCAATGATTAAGTAAGCTATTTTGCCAGTAAAATTAGGCCAATAAAAGAAACTTTTTGCATCGAATATAAGTGAATAACTCTGACAGATGCTTCTGGCACGTTCTTCAAGAAACAACAACTGAAATTATGTTACGATCATTTGTGAAATTTTATTTTTAAGAGAAGTATAAAAATCTTTTGAAGATGTAGTTGAAAAATGTTTTTGTTGTAAATAAAACCAAAATTATTGAAAATAATGTACTCGGTGTCGCAGTAATATATATATATATATATGAACGAATATCGGTCACAGTATAAGTTGCTGAAAAAAGAAATTGTTCATCTAGTAAAACTTCAAGGATGTAAAAAAGTCGTGATTAATCAAAAATAAATCAGCCTAAAAACAAAATATTTAGTTTGAGCATCCCTCGATTTTTCTTTGAACACACGCATTTAATGATGTAACACCTCACAATAAATTAAAAATGTATTTTTAGAAACGTAAAGTTAGGAGATTGCCTACGTATTTGGAGGTTAAAATACACATGCTGTGACCATATCGAAAATATCAGGAGAATAGATTAGAGACAATCTTTCTGAGAATTTCGTTAACGTGGCCTATGACTTGAAATGGCGGTAGAAGTCTAAACTGAACGCATCCACTCTATCTACTAGAAAACTAAAAAGTAATTGTTTAAAACAGCACCCAAGCGATAACCACAATGTAGCTTGGTCAAAAATTTTGTAACAAAAATTTTAAGTAATATGTTTAATATTTCGTAACTGTATCTGCTGAAATCTGAAACTCACATGTTTTATGTGGATCATTTTTAACTGGGAAAACCTACCGCAGTGAATGCATTTCGTATAGTGTAACGAATGTATCAGCTGAAATCTGATGAAAATCACGAATTTTGTGTTGGTCAGTTCTGAGGGGAAAACCTTCCGCAGAGTGTATTTCGTCATGTAACAGTTGTGCGTACTTAAATCTAAAACCCTTGGGTTTTATGTTGATCACTTTTGATCGGGAAAACTTTCCGCATTGAATATATTTCGTAGTGTATGTAGCAACTGTATCTGCTGAAATCTGAAACTCTCGTGTTGTATGTGGTTTATTTCTGACGGAGAAAATCTTCCACAGTGAGTGTATTTGACAGTGCAACAACTGAATCTGCTGAAATGCGAAACTCTCATGATTAATGTGGATCTGTTCTGGTGGAGAAATACTTCTGCAGTGAGTTTAAAGACAAAGCTCATATTTTTTCACTCCTGTGTCCCTCGACTAGAGTGTTTCTCTGTAAGATTCTGAGGCAGAAAGTCTCGGGGAAGGTGCGTGCAGGGCTAGAAAAGGGAAGCGATGAGACCGAGGCGTGGTGTCCGCGTAGCGGAGGGAGTAAGGGGAAGGTGGACTGGAGACCAGAGCTCCGCACAAACGGTCGAAGCGGCCAATTAATTCGGAGAAGTTACAAAGTGCGGAAACTTGTCGAAATCCACCCTCGACACAGGGTCTCCGTCGAGCCGCGGAGTCAGCCGGGGGAGAGGGGCCGGTATCTCAGCTACTCATCTTCCACGATGCAGTCACGTTCAAGGTAGGAGAGCAAATTCAGACTTCACAACTTGTAACATTCACAACAAACGAGCAAATGTCATCATTTAAACATACAAGTACGAATTACAAATGGTACATTTAACTAATGATTTGCACACGAGTTCTGGCACTTGCAGCTTTATTTAGGATCCACAAGAATGTCGGGCTTAAGATTTTAGAAGCTACAGAGAAAGCAGATGCAGAAAATTGAACAGGCTCGCAACAAATACCGACCTTATATGAATATATTTAGTTAATTTCTTAATGGCCAAAATGTTTTTTTTTTTTAATTTGAAATCTCCCTAGCAAACATCATTCGTCATATTTGCCAAAACGATTCCCCGCCTTTCTTGAAGATCCGAATAGCATTTACGTTATATGCAGGACGTTTATTAGGGAACCCTTTACCTTTAGGTCAGTTAATTACTATTACGTCTTCATCTATTCAGTTGCGATTTTAATGTTTCCAGTTGAGGACAATTAACATCGTTCGCAGTATACATATTAAAATTTGCTTTCAAACGTGCATAAAAGTAGTCTTATTTCAGCAGTAGCATTTTCTATGCAAATGAATAGGTCCTCTCGTTAGGAAAAATGAAAATATCGTGTTTTTTTTTTTTTTTTTAGAAATGTGGGTTCTGTTATTTTTTGTATACGTACTCTACATTCATACGCAGCAATTCACTTTAAAAGTGCGCTCTTGCTGCCTCAGTCTATTGTACTGGAGAGGTACTCCCCCTCCTTTCGTTAGGAGAATGACACATGTCTAGCAAATGCTTTCTTTTCCAGCAGAATGGCGTGACTGCTAGTCTTATGGTAGTGAATACAATATTTCTAGCGTCATGCCAAATTATAAAACGGCACACAGGCCTATGTAACCTAATAATTTTATTAGTTTTAAATGACTTAGTTGGTATAGGACGTGTTCATACTAGTACTGTAGGAATTATCAGAAAACGTGTCGAGCGCAGACATGGGCTTTGAATCTTATAATGCTACAGCCTCTACGAATATCTTAGCCGTTCGTAGTAAACAACGAAATGACAAAAATGTTGCGTCAAATTTACATTAACCATGTTGGTAAACCTATTCAAGTAAGTAAAGCCGGATCACGTTGCGGTTAGATGAGAAATGTCTGTTTATAGTATATTCGCAGTCATTTTTTAACATTATAAAAATTCTGGGATGCAGTTGCCAACGTATCATTATAAGACTATGCACTTACGTGTTTTTGTAAATGGTTCTCACTACAAAATAAAATAACTTTTGACCAAAAAAATAATTTTGCGTACATTTTTACTCATGAGACAACAACTATTACAAAATAAAGTGTATATTTTTTATGAATATTACATAATAACTATGAAATACGAACGTAACGTACTGTATGCAGTTTCAGTGCATGTACATATGAGGACTAGATGACATTTTGAAGCCATTATCAATCATTTAGACACTAAAGAAACGTACATTACTAAAATTAAATTTCCAAGAAGTATCTGCTTGAAAATTCGGATGAAAAGATAACGTATGTTTCGTTTGTTGATAATTATCTAGCTATGAAAGACAAAGCGAAGTATTAAGCATTTTTATGAAATACTTAATGAGATATTGAACGTACTGTTAGAAAGGCGTTAAGATGAAATCTGCTCTTTTTGCGAAGAATCCAGACAATAATACGCCACTCTAATTTGAGTGACACAAATATGTTTTCACAGCATAATTGATCGTCAAAAAGTTCCAAAGAAAGTACCAAAAGAAAGTGGAGGAAGTAGTTGAACCGTGATAACGTTAATTTAATAGTGATAAACTACATGCAAAATCTATCGTTACCAAACTTTCCTGTGCAAAAGATTTTTATTATTGCCAGAATTCTCTTAAAATTTTGTGTCCCCTAAATCAAAACAAACAAATCGAAATTTAACTAAAACCATTAAGAGGAAACCTATAAATGGCTAAACGTAGTGACAACAATTTAAGTTATGCTTCAATGAAAATATCAGCGAAACTGATTATAAGCTTTTTTTCAGATGGCTGCCCTGAGCAGAACAAAATTCACACAGTAGTGCGCATTATAGTAGCCTTAGAGTCCACTAGACAATTACAAACATACCATTACTTTCCATTAAGGTGCCAGCCATTCATTGATTAATTAAAGAGTCGCGAAACGTGAAATGAACACAGGATCTTCATATATTGAATATAAGTATGTAAAATTAATTGAATAATGATAATCTGTAAATAAATGATCCGCTAAAAAAGCTGTAACAAAAAATATCATTAATTCTAAAAAAAAAAAAAGTTGT
The DNA here is from genome assembly GCA_002778355.1 of Clitarchus hookeri. Lineage (NCBI taxonomy): Eukaryota > Metazoa > Arthropoda > Insecta > Phasmatodea > Phasmatidae > Clitarchus > Clitarchus hookeri. Next base: position 70,170 of record NQII01003089.1, on the reverse strand, counting down.
GGTCTACCTTTTATAACCGTGCTCTTAGTTTCATCTCAAGGGAGACAAATTGCTTGGAAGTGTAAGTTACTTTTCAAATTCCGACATATTGTGAATTTCTAAACTATTTTGGAAATTTCGGCGTATTACAAGTTTGTTTATTAATTTATCGACTCGTGTCAGCCAGCCTTCGTCAAAACGTCCAGGTCTATGTACAACCTTGCCAGTAATTAATTATTTCATAGCCTACATATTACCACTGAGCGCAAAATAAAGTTAAAAATATAAAACATGCTCCGGTTTATTCCTGAAGAACAATGAAGTAGTAGATAATGGGCCAACAACTGAAAGGCAGACAATGTCCAAAGAATATATCTGAAAAGTGTACGTTGTAAGTAAACATTTTACGTAGTGTAGCGCTCAACAAGTACAACAGTAATACAGAAAAACACTGTAAAAAATCTTATTCATCTTTAAGCGAAAAGGATATAAACTTTTGTACAAACCTAAGCAAAATGATAACACTACTTTGGGAAAGGACAGATGTAAAGTGCTTGAATTATGTTCTCCCGTAAATTAATATCCAGTTGTGGCTACCATCATTTGATCGTATGTAACAAAGTGTTACAAGCACACGTCATTAAAGATATCTAATTATTTTATTTATTCATTTTACTAATCGTCAATGAATGACTTGAGTATGTCGTATATATTTATAAACAAAATCCAGAGAGGAAAAAATATGTTCTTGTTATTGAAAGGAATGTAATAAATCATTATTTAACTAAAAATGTATATATTTATATTAATTTTGTTACTTCATATCAATTTTGTGGACATGTATTTTATAGGGGTTTCCATTTTTCTTGCTCCTATTAGTGTTTTATAATCTACTGGTGATAAATTAAAAGAAAATAACGTTCCCTTAAAATATAAGATAAAGCATACAATCAGCTGCGAGGATGTGAAAATGCAGTAAGAAAATCCCAAAAATAGTAGGGATATGTGATTAATCTGCTTTGAGATTGCATAGTGACAAAAAGAGTAATTCCGAAATTTTCTGCTGGCCGCATAAGTAATCCTACGATGATCATATAGCGAATTTAATTTTAACGAGGCAGGAGGATTTTACCACCATACAGTGGGTTAGTATGTAATGTTGTTCGAATGGTACCGAGTAACAAGCTAGTGGACGGAGCAAATAGATTTAAACGATCGTGATGCGAAATCAGTAACTTAATTTTAGTCGTTGAGTACACATTCGCTCCGCATAACACAAATGAATATGTCATTGTAAAAGGGTAACAGTTTGAAAGTGTCACTTTTCAGGAGACGTAATAAATTTTTTTGCTAATATTTACAGATGAGGGAATTAATAGGACAATATGAAATAAAATACCAAAAATAGAAAAGGAAATTCCCTAACGTAGTTAATAAACATATTACGACTGCGTCTTTATGTTCCTTAACTACTGTATTTGAAATTATATCCACTCTTATACATGCTACAATTTGTAACATATTTTAAGCTTTGTGTTCCTTATCAGATACACCGCTCAGATGTTCTTGCTTCTCTTGTTGTTGTGCACTCTAGTCTTCGCTGTACACTATGACTTTTTATTCCTAATGTCTGTATATAATGACAAAAGTTATAAATTTTACTGCTATTATTATAATGCAAGAAAATTACAAAAACGTCCTTCTTTGAACAAACCCGAATAGCTCTAAGCACGTAACAATATTTGCTTGAAAATCCAGTATGTCTGAAGGACTAGTTTTCCCCACTTATAAGTGTATTCGATTCTTTGACCATTGCATTTATATAATATTAAATTAATGGCAAATCTTAAATCGTATTTATTTTCTTGGCTTTTGCAGCATATCAGACAGTGTAACAAGTTGGTTCAATCTAAACAACACCGGAAATATTGTTGGCTCTCTGGTTAAATATTCTTACACTAGGACTGCACTGGTAGGAACTGTAGGAGATGACATATTTCCAGGGCATACAGCCTTTCTAAAACCTCGAATTGCTCAGAACTAAGCGTCATTTCTGTACTTAAAATGTGCTCGAACATAATATGACATTATTCTAACTTGTTTTCAATCATAATCGGAGAGTGCTCTTCCTAAAAATCCCTAATTTTATTATTTCAATAAATTTGTTTGGAACAAAAAATATTTCATATTTTCCAACTTCCTCTCTACTGGACAGTGATCCTGTGGCAATTCAAATACTTTTCCCCGCGAATTATTAAAAATGATAAATATGTAGTAATGCTTTTATCCAGGAGCAAGGATCATGTTTGCAAGAGGAAAGGAGAGGGGTGGGGTGAGGTGGGAGTGGGGATATCAGGTTGGGTTGTGGATGGGGTTTTAGAGGGGAAGAGGAAATGTTGAAAATGGCCGCCGCTCAAATAGAATGAAGGAGCGGTAGTCCCATAACCCCGCCGCTCCCTTTGTTAGCCGGAATGAAGTGCCAGTCGGTGGGGAGTGTTATCTGTCCGCCCGGCACAATCATCGCGCGTAGGTCCGTCAAACAAACTGGAGACTACGGCTAACAGCGAAGATGTGAAATCGTTGAGAACTCGTCTTCTAGTGTATTCGCTCACGTGAGCTCGATTAACGTGCGCGATTGAAGGCTCTGCAAAGTGGGACGGGGTGGGGGTGGTGGGTGTCGGGGCTAAAATTAGACGATATTAATCGCGGTCTGGGTCCGCCATCAGCAAATTACGCTCCCTTGAGCGCGCGGCGACGCAAGCAACCAGAAGCTATTTGGAGGAGGGTTTTGTGTGCGAAAGGTAAAGGAGCCAGAGTTCGAAGGAGCTTGTTGTTGGGAGGGGGGGGTTAGAAGGAATTCCGTGAACCACATCAAAGGTTGGGTGAGACGTAAGAGGAAGGGGGTGCGAGGGTTGACGGGTCGGCTGGCATGCTAACGCAGGGCACGCAAGAATTAGTTGCGTGCGGCCGTCGTGCCAAGGGATGGCCCCACGCCCGATTATAAGGCTTTAAGGACGCGTTAAGACGAGGGGAGGTGACCCCGGCTAGATGACTTCTTCCAGAGAAGGTATGGTATACGGGAGGCGCCTGCCGCACTCCGTACAGGTTTACATTCCCCACTGGTAGATAGAGCATATCCACAACAGGCGTGCGGACAGTATTATTATCCAGCCTTTACAAAAGGCATTGCAAATTTCAAAATCAAGAAAACAATTGGTTTTATAAAAGTTTCGAAACAAAATTTTAAGGTTTCAAAAAGAGTCCTTTTTTTTTTGGTCGATATAGGCGCTGCTAATAAAGCATCCCATTATTGACGTTAAGCCTTCTCCTGTCCACTTTATCGTTTCTGCTTCTTCCACCTTAAGAAGCCGTTAACACCACATAAATGTTGTAAAATACCCAAGAAAGTAGCTTAAGATAACCCATTATGACTGTACTATCTTGAAAATCCGTATAACAGAGCACTACAAATCAATGTCATCTTTTAAACCTTCGTGTTCTTTCTTTTGTTAGTTATCGGCTCTTCACTCAACTGATTTATTTTGTTCTGATATGTCTTAAAAATAATTGTTTGCTATTTTTTTCGTACCTTATAGTTTCTCAGTTTTTGTGGCGAAATTTACGTCTAGAGTTAGATTACGAGATTTAAAGGCCATTACAGAATGGAAAAAAAGTGGACATAATTTAAGTAAAATTCAAATATAAAATAGCATTGCAACATTTTATCGCCTCACTCACTTGTTTAGTTGGGCTAACAAGTGTATGCTATAAACACCGTAACTGCAACAAAGCGTATGTGGAAAGTGTGGCCAAGCGAACTCCTCACATTACAAAGAATAGCATGCGTGTCTAGGTGTTCTTTTGATCGCAGAAGGCTCTAGATGTTCTGGAAATAGTGGAGAGAATGGAGAGGTTTGGGTGACTCTTAACATCGAGGTCTTGCGAGCCGATGTCTGGAAAAATAAATGTGAAATTAATATTATGATAAGTCAAAGGTAAAATGGGATCAAGCTTACCTGTATCAAGAAACAAATTCCATGCAAACAGGGGCCCATAAATAACACGTTTGGTACCAAAACTGCTCGAAATTTCACTCGAATTTTTTACTATCTTTGGAATTTAAACGAGACAGTTTCTCATGTACGATATATAATACTGAACTTGCTTGTTTAGTTTGGTAAAACGTCCCCCAAAGTTTTACGTAAATATGCGAGCGTCTTAAAACAAGCGAAGAAATCCCTACACATAATAACGAGGGCTTGTATTGTTTAGTCTCATATTTCAGAAATACGCACTGTGAACAAACAATTCTCATTAAGATTAGGTTTGTTGAAATTCTAGAAGTCAATTGTTAAATTATTATTAGTATTTTTATTTCAGTGTATCCTAGTCAACGCTATAAAATTACGCTAAAAATATGATTTTGAGAGTGTGATAAAATCAATTAGAAACGTACCCTCGGCTCGAATCCTTTGCCTCCATGTGTAAATCTGCTGTAATTACTGCCTTATCCTTACGAGAAGAATTTTACCTTTTCGTTTCATCTAATTTTACGATATGTTCTCTAATCAAGCTCAAATGTTATAAAAAAATTAATTTTAAAAAATACTGAAATAATATTTTTACGTTTTAGCATATTTCTGGATATTAAAGTAATCGTAAATTACGGTTTTAGGTATATTGAAATTTCTGGACAGCATCCCACGAACTGGTGGATGCAAACAGTTCACTTTCGGCCAGACATTTGAAACTTCTAAAACATGTTTGAGTAAACCCAAACACATAAATCGGCGTAAACTTTTTAGAACTGCTTCAACTAAATTTTTGTCAGAAGGATCAAAACTGTACGAGAGCAGACAACTTAAGTTTTGCCGCAGTGTTTGCAAAATGTATTTTTTTCTTCCATGATATTTTTCAATTTCAGTCAGTATGTTTGTATCGGGCATTTTTTTTATCTACAGAGTTATTTCGATTGCACTTGGATTTAATGAAATATCGAAACTGGAAGACAGAGATGCATCTCTCTGGACTTACTTTGGTCGGTTAGGAGCCGGCGTAAGGAATGTCGATAAAGTGCAGAGATTCGCAGACGTCATCGCCAGTGAAGCCGCGCTAAGTAGACGGTCGGAATACTCCAGAGCGGTTCGAGCCACTCTCCTAACACGTCTGTCCTCTCTGCGAGGTGGCTTAGCTCGCTCCCGGCTTGTCTCGACCAATTTGAGCTGCTCGCCGCCATAAGAGGACACGCCCCATTAAATATAGATCAACTCCCTGATCTTTCATCAAGCTCACCTTCCGAAAAAGAAAATGTTGATTAAGATATTAAAGGAAAAAGTTTTACTTTGCTCTTTCAAACTTTTATCCATCTCCCTTCCCGTCCTGATTCTTTCATCTTGGCCACACGCACGAGGCCACGTTAATGATTCCGGGAGTAAGTTTTCAAACTTTGGGGATCATACTTTATGAAGAATGCAACTACTGTGTCGTGCATGAAGGAAAAATGTTTGAACTGCTGTGTGCACGGGCATTCTTACATGAACAATGAATTGCATGAGTAATTTCCTCTTCGCTATGAATATAACTAACTCTAATTAATTCCACTCATTGTGGAAGTGTATTTGTTGGCACATTGTACTAAAATATTGTCACTTCTCGATTCGTTGTTAAAAAATAAAAACTCCAGAGTAAAATATCACGAATTAAGGATAAACTACGTCCTTCACCTTTCGGACCGACTAGTTAGTAGGCTGAAACCTTGGTGAATCGGCAGTTTGTGTTTGCCTCTCACTGCTTTGGTCCAGATGCGTTATAACTCCATCATAGATGCAGGATTTCCTCTTGTCGGGAAACGTTCGCTCTAAATCTGAAACAGCTGTTCACTAAAAATTCAGTCAACAAACTGTAATTGAGAGGAAACCATTGTAATATACTGTGACCATAGAACATAAGTTTNCTCTAAATCTGAAACAGCTGTTCACTAAAAATTCAGTCAACAAACTGTAATTGAGAGGAAACCATTGTAATATACTGAGATGCAGTGACCATAGAACATAAGTTCACAACAAATCATTAAAAAAAACTCGTCGATATAACACAGAAATTCATATTCTGAATTATTATAATCAAAATTATTTCAGTAATTCCAGTGCAACTTTTTCTAACTACTCTGCTACCCTTCACCCCAACCATTCCTTTTCTCATCGCATTTCGCCACTTTGATATTGCCCGCATTTTTTGCTGATTTTATTATTTTGCTTTTAATAGCCACCCTTAGGAATGTTACTACGAGAACGTACTTGCCACAAATAATTTACACAGTTTTAGAACGAATAAAAAATTCAGTCATGCGAAGTGTCTATTTGATAATTGTTTCAAAAATGTATTCCACGTGTTATAAATTAACTTCAAAACATACGTTTTTATATTGGGTTCTTAAAGTTCATTTTTACAATCCTTAATGTCACATAAAAAAGTCAACCTTAGTCAAAGGATTAGCGAGACTTGCGAAGTGACATGGAAGAATAATGATGTCCACGTCGTTGTGCGAAACATACATAGAGAGTATGCGCCATTTAACGTCGTTGTCACGTGTTAGAGACGCAGATATTGTTCTCGCGCGGAGTAATTTCCACGGCGCCGCCGGCAGCTCGTGAAGACATCCATCCGGCTCGGTTAATATTCCGCGCGTTATCCTTCTCCCCGCGGCCTAATGAGGTCAACAAGAACTCAGCGGTCCTGAGTAATGCTGTAAGTCGCGGCTTCACTTCAAGTGCTCGCCGCCTCCGGCGTGTATTCTCGCGATGAAACGACGCCCCATTCGCCGCAACAAACTTTTCCTGCGAGTGACGCTAATCATATTTTGCAGGATGAGGTTCTCGAGAAGCATAGTGTTGTACACATACGTCTGTCCCACGCCGCACAGCCCAACCAAAGCAGCACAGTCACTAAGATATCAGGTCTGGGTGTTGAAGTGACGTGTTCAAGTGGGACGAGCGAGATAAACGTGAAGTAGGTGATCGTTATGACAGCTCGTTGCCAAAGTTTGGGTTCTTACATGCTCTCATTTTCGCAAAGTCTAGAAATAAAATATTCTAAACATACATCACCAGATACACTTTCGGTGTCGGGCAGATCCTTGATGTATATTTTTACGCTCTTTTATTTTCGTTTATTTTTATTTTTGTTCATCATTACAGATGCTTTATCTGTAGGAATGAAAATTACTAGTTAACCTCAACTATTCTCATTATATTATTTTACTAAAGTGGGAGTTTTTTGTGGCAATCAATAATGAGCATAAAGTGAAATGAAGAGAGGCCAGCGACGGAAGGCAGTGATTGAGAGAACGGGAGTACATCAAGAAAAACACACCAACCCACAGCAACGTCCGCCACATTACCCACATGCAGAAATCCTGTTTCGTCCCCACTGTGAGTCTAACCCAATTCGCCATGACGGTAGACGAGTGGTATGACCAATGCATAACCAAATGGAAAATATAATTTCTCTTTGTTTTAAAATTAACTCTGCAAACTCTGTCACGGGTTTTGAGAATTAGCCTTTTTCCGCGTAATTTTACACATTACCGGTAATTATTTTATAGGAAGATAAATATAGATATGTGTATTATTATTGGTCTTAGCATAATCATAATTTTCCGAAACCACCACAATAACTGACGTAGCTAACGACCTACTTTTAGACCACGAGGTTGGGAGTTCGAATCATGGAGAGAACCATTGATCTCTGTGCATTTTTTTATGTAATTTATGTTAGTTTAAAGTGTAAAACATTCCCGATTAGCCTATGAGCATAAAACTGGGACATAAACAAGAAATTAGTCACATACTTATTTTAGTCACGAACTAAGTTAACTGCAACTACTTCCATGACAACTGAAAAAAAGCAATTTTGTATGATGATGTATCCCATCTCACAATATATATGTATATAAAGAGCAATAATCGACCCAACAAAAATAATGGTTCAGTAAAATACATTAATGACTGTTCACGATAAAGTGGGTGCATTTGAAATCAACCCTTGAAAAATGTCACTGCCACTACGTGCATATACACTGGAGAGCCAAAAAAAACTGGTATAGGCGTGCGTATGCAAATAACAGAGGTATGAAACCGATCAGAGTAACGCGATGCGGTCGGCAGCCCCTATATAAGACAACAAGCGTCTGGCAAAGTTGCTAGATCGGTTACCGCTGCTACAATGGCAGGTTATCAAGATTTAAGTGAGTTTGAACGTGGTGTTATAGTCGGCGCATGAGAGATCGGACATAGGCATCTCCGAGGTAGCGATTAAATTAGGATTTTCGCGTACGACCATTTCACGAGTGTTCCTTGAATATCGGGAATCCAGTAAAACATCAAAACTTCAACATCGCTGCGGCCGGAAAAAGATCATGAACGAACGGGACAAACGACGACTGACGAGAATTATTTCAGATTGGCGCAGATTTCAATGACTCCTGCATAACTTCAGACATTAGTCGAGTCCATGCCACGTCGTCTTGCAGCACTTATGCGTGCTCACGGGGACCCAACACGATATTAGGCAGGTGTGCCAGTTTTTTTNTGCCACGTCGTCTTGCAGCACTTATGCGTGCTCACGGGGACCCAACACGATATTAGGCAGGTGTGCCAGTTTTTTTTTGGCTCTTCAGTGTATATTAACTGTCAAACTGAGTGGCATGCGTCCGGTAAAGCTGGTAACAACGGGGGGNTTTTTTTGGCTCTTCAGTGTATATTAACTGTCAAACTGAGTGGCATGCGTCCGGTAAAGCTGGTAACAACGGGGGGAAAGTTGTTCCATGCCTTAACGTTAAATTTAAAGTGTAAGGTAAAACATTTGTGAAAATTGAAATTATTTTTCTTGCTTTTTGTTTTTTTAGTACATATAAGTGTAATAATTAGTAGATTTTCTAAATATTTACATCTTAAATAATTGTAAATTTTCGCTTGACCTACGCATGAATAAAGTGATCGGGCACATAGAAATATTAATTAGACATGTGGCGGAAGAATACACATTGTTCATACACGTAAATCTTGTGCAGGGCTTTCAAAAGTGCTCAGTTTACCGTGAACAACATATAATGAGAACTGCATAATATTAATGGAACCAATTATGCTACTTCCTCCTAAATTAATGTTTTCCACCAATTTCATTTGACGTATTTGGCAGATCAAGAAGAGAAGGCTGGATATTTGGAAGAACAACTAGTGATTTCTGCATCAGCCCAATGCGCTCGTTCAAAACATCCTCTCTCTAAAGAAGCTTCTAGCAGACAAACGCATCTCTGTGAGCATGCCCCGTATTCACCGGATCTGGCATCGTGTTACTTATCCTTGTTCCCCAAAGAGAAGAATTTATTGGAACAAATACACTTTCCGTCCATTGAAAAGGCGAAGAAAAAAATGTTAGACCTGTTGAAGATGAGTTGCTGCACTACTCTGAACAATGGAAGATCGTGAATGTTGCCACAAAACCACATTTTTCACAAGTCCCAAGCTATTGTACGTTTAACACATTAAAGTGGTTGCCATTGATAGAGCGTGTTAGGTCACAGACTTCTTAAAGTACGCAACGTTTTGCATTGTTGAATTCAGCAGGTACTAGGACTACTTTTAATGGACGAAGGTTGCGTACAGAAGCCTCCGTGGTGATAATAATAAATTCCTCACTTCCAGTACGTAGAACGTTCAGCAGTATACGTCCAAGGAGTACAACGCCACGCACAAGATAGGTAGGTAGGTATGTATGGCTTAACGTCTCGTCGACAACGAGGTCATTAGAGACGAAGCAAGTTGCTCACAGAAGCAGGAGCAGAACAGGAATCGGCCATGGCCTGTAGGAAGGAACCATCCCAGTATTCACTTGGAGTGGTTTCGGAAAACTATGGAAAACCTAAATTAGGATGGCCGGACCGGGATTCGAACACAGGTCCTCCAAAATGCGATTCCGAAAGTTAACCACTGCGCCACCTCGCTCGGTGCCACGCACGAGAAGACCGTAATTTGCTCCGAACTGCCAGATGCAGTCGGAGCACTGCAGACGACATTGTTAGGTCTTACGAGAAGCCATAAGAATGAAAATTCTAGAATTCATCGAGTGTGAACCATGGAACAACTATGGATTTGTCATTGAAGAGGACCGTTATGGAAGTGGTGGCACCTTGGTCTCAGGTGGTATCGTGTTGGGCAAAAGTACACTCCCCGTGCTTTTTATGTGGTTCTGTAACAGGCCTGGTAAACATGGATGTTAATGAGGGGGCAATAGATGACAACGCCCGTCCACATGGGGCTGGATGGGTTGATGACTTCATGGAGAACGAGTACATCACATGTCTGAATTGGATGGCCAGATGTTCCGATCTCAAGCTCCTGGGGGATGACAGACATATTTTGGCATCGTATTGCAAGGAGTCTAGAATCTCCCCTCCACGAACTTTACAGGAGCTCCTGGAAGCTTTGTTGCAGAAATGGGAACCGATGCTCCCAGAAATGCTTTACGAGCTTGTTCTCAGCATGACAGCCTGTCCCACTGCATACGTCGCTCTCCAGGCTGACTACACGTCATATCTGTTGACAATTAACATTGTAAATATATAAAAATATATTTGCTATATAAAAAATGTTTAAGACAGATGACATTATACGAAATGGATCTGATTTAAAAATGGATTTAGAAAACAACATTTTATTTTAATATTTTTTAAAAATATCAATATCATGTTTTTCACAAATGTAAAAAAATTCGTTATTTTTTTTAAATTCATTTGTTACTAGGGAGTTACTTTGCACGTCGGTAGTGAGCCAGCGTGTCTCGCCAACTGCCTGAGAGAACCTCGAAACGCGGCGTGAAACTTAACAGGTGTTGTGGAGGGTGTCCACAGAATCTGCGTCACTTGCAGCAGCTCCGCTCGTCTGACCTCCATCAGCACCTCAACTCCTTAATGGATCCTCTAGAAACTCGGCGCCTCTCCGTCGTCCAAACAATGTTGGCAGCTCTAATGTCCCGTGCACGTGCCAAGTCGGCCGGCCGACTTTCCGCAACTTTGACAACTGCTGCTCCGTTAGCTGCTCGCCGGCCTAAATGTCATTAAGTGCAGCAAATATGCACTTTAAAACTACTTGTTCTACACTATATCTTTGTTATAAAAACGCCCTAATATGCGTTAGTTATGGAATAATGGTATCTATCGTTCCTCAGCTGTTGAATGTGAGTGAAGATATTTCGGCGGCTTTTTACAGCGAGGTCTTGAGAGCCGTTGAAGGTGAAGCGAGGTGAGTATAGTGCATCGCTGGAACGCAAGGGTGGGGGAAACAGAGGAGGTCTCCGTGAAAATCCGCCAACCAGCGGCATCGTACGTCACGATTCCCAAGTGTGAAAAACAAGGAGCGACCTCACCAAGAATCGAACCCGGTTCGCCTTGGTGGAAGGCGACCAGTCTAACAACTACACCACCGCGGCCCCTCAGCTGATGAAGATGCGAAATTAAGTTCTACACATTTTATAGCAATCAACTGATTGTAAATGGTGCGCGATAATGTGAGCAATTTTGAAATCAGCCAATGAAAAAAATTGCTGCCCCTAACTGCGTATATTTTAACGTAAGCAATGACCGCGCTACTCAACATTAAAGTTGGAAGCGAACTACGAGAAGTAGTTCCATGTTTTAACGTCGTATTAATCGTAAGGTTAAAATATGTTGTCACCTGCAATTCAGTTTNCTACGAGAAGTAGTTCCATGTTTTAACGTCGTATTAATCGTAAGGTTAAAATATGTTGTCACCTGCAATTCAGTTTCTTTTTGCTGTATGCAAATAAGAATACAATGTGGTGTGATTCTAACACATGTATGTTTCTAATTCTTTGACATCATTACCTGGCTGACGCAACGTTTAAGTTAGCTGGTTCATTGTTTGGTTTTGGTTTGTTTTTTTTTCCAGACCGCGCTCGTGTGTAAACAAAATAGATGTTTGTGATAAACGTGATTTAAAATGTTTGTATCTTCTGAAATAAAGTTTTCGTTAACGTAATAAATAAAGTGTTTTTATACATGTTCTGAGTGAAGTGGCAATGTTTGTTATTAAGAGCGTGCATCATGCAGGATTATGCAGGCATTATTGGACATGGATCAATTACGATCGAACAGTAAAGGATATAGAGTGTTAATGAAGGGTCCTAGTGTTCAACATAGTTGGAAAATTTATTGATCGTTCTATAAAAACTGTATTAAAAATGCCGTTTTTCAACCATTTTGAAATGGCTTTAAAGATAAACACTGTGCAGAAATCTCAATCCGTCCTAATAGGACCACTTTTCCTTTATTAACAAGAAACTTTGTCGCTTTGTCGTCCATCGTCACAACGGAAAGTCTCGAGTAATCATTCGAAAACTATCGAACTGCACATACTTCTTGCATATTGGAGGTGCACAGAAATGCTGTAAGCTGGTGTCTCGAAACCTCTTACCGCTTGGTATCGTAAACTGGAGTGCTAAACTGATATTATTCAACCCGTTTTACTCCCATTTATGGCGTGAGCGCGAGTGCACACAACAACAAAATGTTATACGACAACTGATGCTATGATGCACGCTCTTAATTTCTGCTGCATTTCCAGGTAGTTTACTGTCCCAAAAATTCTTGGAATTTCACANCTACGAGAAGTAGTTCCATGTTTTAACGTCGTATTAATCGTAAGGTTAAAATATGTTGTCACCTGCAATTCAGTTTATTTTTGCTGTATGCAAATAAGAATACAATGTGGTGTGATCCTAACACATGTATGTTTCTAATTCTTTGACATCATTACCTGGCTGACGCAACGTTTAAGTTAGCTGGTTCATTGTTTGGTTTTGGTTTTTTTTTTTTTTTTTTTTCCAGACCGCACTCGTGTGTAAACAAAATAGCAGTTTGTGATAAACGTGATTTAAAATGTTTGTATCTTCTGAAATAAAGTTTTCGTTAACGTAATAAATAAAATGTTTTATACATGTTCTGAGTGAAGCGGCAGTGTTTGTTATTAAGAGCGTGCATCACATTCCAGTCAAAACAGTGACACAGTCTGTCAGGACTCTGAGGATTATGCAGGCATAATTGGACATGGATCAATTACGATCGAACAGTAAAGGATATAAAGTGTTAATGAAGGGTCCTAGTGTTCAACTTAGTTGGAAAATGTATTGATTTTTCTATAAAAACTGTTTTAAAAATGCCGTTTTTCGACCATTTTGAAATGGCTTTAAAGGTAAGCACTGTGCAGAAATCTCAATTCCGTCCTAATAGGACCAACTTTCCTTTATTAACAAGAAACTTTGTCGCTTTGTCGTCCATCGTCACAACGGAAAGTTTCGAGTAATCATTCGAAAACGAGCGCACTGCACATACTTCTAGCATACTGGAGGTGCACAGAAATGCTGTAAGCTGATGACTCGAAGCCACTTGCCGCTTGGTATCGTAAACTGGAGTGCTAAACTGATATTATTCAACCCGTTTTACTCCCATTTATGGCGTGAGCGCGAGTGCACACAACAACAAAATGTTATACGACAACTGAGTTAGGTCTGCTATGATGCACGCTCTTAATTTCTGCTGCATTTCCAGGTAGTTTACTGTCCCAAAAATTCTTGGAATTTCACANATGCTATGATGCACGCTCTTAATTTCTGCTGCATTTCCAGGTAGTTTACTGTCCCAAAAATTCTTGGAATTTCACATTTTGACCTGTAAAAAGTGCTGCTTCATGCAACTGAAGTCTGTATAAGTTTAAAATTCCCAAATAAACTTTAAGAAACTTCGGATGAGTGTGTTTTGTTATATTTTCGAAATGTGTTGCATTGATTACATATTAAATAAACGTGCGCGTGTTATTTAGTATTTAGGCGATACCCAACTTACGATCATAGAGTTAACACCTCGGCAAGATGTCGCTCGTTCTGAAACAGTAACGACATGAAAATGTTTTGTACTGCGCATGGAACATTCCTTGAGTGTTAGGATTACGTTAAAACAGTATTATAACGTATGTCCGAACAGTTTAATTTGTATGAGTCGGTATATAAAACAGTAAATACTAACTTCCACGACTATATTTAAAAGTAAGTAATTTTGGGCAAAATTATATTCTGCATTAAATTCGTGGATGTGGTTTCATGAAATGCATTGTCATCGGCTAGGTATTGTGTTTTTAACATTGTGGTGAAGTTACATTCGTATCTGTGTACGCATTTAAATTTTGTAAGCGAATAGTGATTTTTTTTCGTAGGTAAAGCTGTAAGCCTTGGCAAACATTAGTGCTATGTGCTATAATAACCGCGTGACTGGACACATTTTCACAAAACTTGCGTCTAGTGACAAATATTACCGTGGAAGTATGCTGTAAAAATTTTGATCAATTCTGTTCAGCCATTCAGTTTCATGGCAATAGTTTTCGTTACTGTTGGTACTCGTAATGTAATAGCAACGCCCGCCATTTGCTTGTGCGTTGTCTTGTATTAAAACTTTGATTTTTAAGGTATTTTTGTAATACAATTCTACGCGTAAATTTTGCTAAACGTAATTCTTAGATCATTTGACAATTGTTTAAGGCACGCTGTTCTGCATGAAGGTGTAAAAACGCCTTATTATCTGAAACTGTGCCTTTCTTTGACGGGCAAATGTTTCAACTGTAATACTTTTTAAATTTTAACGTCCAAAAAATATTAGCATTTTCTTTATAATGGGAAAAAAAACTATGCTTTAATCTTCTGGTATTCTTTTGAAGACGTAAATAAAACGTATTTTCTTATGTTCTTGGAAGTATTGACCATAATAAAAAGCATTAATGTACGTTTACGCAGAAAAAGAATCGTGAACATCAACAATATACACAAACCAATAGTATCTGCTGAAATTAACGTGTACGTGTTTATAGTGCTAATTACAACATTCATTACTTTTCGTTGTTTATTTAATTAATGAGTATGCAGTGGACATATGAGACAGCTGATATAGCCACCAGCTGAAAGTCACATGGCGGTGTTTATATTGAAAGATACGCGGAAATACACGCAGCCAATGGGCTGAGAGTAGAAATTTAGCAGAGCTTTCAAAAGTGCTAACTTTACCGTGAACCGCCTTTACTGTATTCAACTTTCTTAAAGAACTTATCAACTTTTGGTTTAGATGTTTCGTGACTTTTATGGTATGACATGACTGGCCACGTGCTTGTAGCTGTATGCAAATATGTGTTATTTTGAATAACATTATTAGTTATTTAGTGTTATCAATATGTAGTCGATTTATTTTCTTTGGTAAAAGAAAACACAAACCCAGATTTTTATAAGTGGGAAACGTGGCGGACGTTGCTGCTGGTTAGTGTGTTCTCTCGAGGTACTCCCGTTTCTCCCACCACTGCGTTCCATCGCTGTTACATCTTCATCTCACTGTACCCTCATCTGCGCTGAAGACCACAACAGTAATTGCCGCTCAAATCTATCACTTCAGTACGATAATGTTCATGGTTGAAGTAAGCTAGTGACTTTCATTTCTACTGATAACTCATCAGTACTGAGCAAAAATAAAATTAAACGAAACAAATAAAAGATTATAAATATGAAAGGATCTGATTTCGTTGAAAGGATATTTGTTTATTTACAGTCTGCGCGAAAATTGAGAATTGTAAAAACACAAATTTGGGCAATCAGCTGCCAACGCCATTCTGTCCTATATTGTATTTAGTTGAAAGCATAAGACTGTTCTGCGATCCAAGAATTTATTGTTAAAATTAAGCCCCTTCATTGGTTTTAGCTAAAAATTTAAATATTAATTCAATCTTATGCCGCCACCTCTTCTTCCATCTCTTCCCAAAGAGATTTGTTTTCGGGTGAATAGTTATATAATTATTAAATACCAAATTTATATGGACTACATAAAAATACAAAAGAAAAACGCGTACACTTATGTTTACCTGTGTAGGTGTTATGATTGTATGCGTGCAGGTAGGTAAGCTGTATTAAAAATATAATATCCGCACGCTCTTCACGCATTTGAAGCAGGGTGAACATGGCTGGATAAGCGCATTCGAATACCCTACTCGAGAAACAGACCTGCATGCCGTTTCCGAAAATTCTGAAGGATGAGTGAGGTGAAATGAGACGGGGATTGAGATGCGATTGAATGAAGGCATAAAGGAAAAGAGAGCACCGCGACAAAATCCCCCACACTACTATATGTATTGTCTCCTATGCTACACTATCGTGAAACCCGGTTCTGAAAATTACAGATCCGCCTGATCCTGAGATCGAACCGGGGACCCCAGCTAGGTTTCATCCACTGAGCCAAAACGCATGTCCGCACCCTGGGATGAACCAGCTCCATATCTAATAAAGCGCATACAAATTATTTTCTACATCAGGTATACTCAGCTCCTGTAGAAGATGCACTCACTAGTGTTAACTTCATGATATCTTACAAAATTGCTGATATTTTAAATAATATCCTGCAAAGTACGTCCAAGCAGGTTAGCAGTAAATAATAAATACAAATTTCTATAATACATCTATCTTACATTTTCTGCATAAATTTATCAGGAGAATTCACGCTTTTTTAATGTGTCATTTTGACAATATTAAGCAGAGTATGAAGAGTAACAAATGACGTATGCGGGCACGTAAACGGAAGATAATAAAGATATTATTGTATATATCTTACTTTACTGAAGTACAATAAAATGTTGGAACCTGTGAAACCCACGAAGCGTCGCTCGCTTGCAACAACATCAGTGCCACGTCAAGAGATGATACTGCGTCGCAACGTAACGTCGCTGTCGTCCTTTGTATAGAAGGCGTTATTTGTCATATCCCTGGAGTATGAAATGCCATGTAACTGGCAACAAAACCACAACTGTCAGTGCTATGAAAATCATCATTCCACGGCGCCGTGCATCAGTCGTATATCGCTACGTACAGCCATCAACGCCATAATGAACTCTTGTTGAGCGGAAGCTAGAAAATGAATACTCGTGCTCGAGGGACACTCGCTAATACTTTACAATGTTCTATCTACCTCTGTGTTATGGTATTGTTGGGTTACGAATACTACCAGAAAATGGTGCAATTTCCATCTACAGCGGTGCTAATTTTAATTCAGTCTGATATAATTCCTGGTAATATTGATTTGTTCACAAAAATCTATAGTAAAAAAATTTCTCTTCCGTTGTACGTATAGGGAAACTTCAATGTTAAAGATCGTTAAAACGTTTCCTTCTGGTCATTCCGGCTTATCCAGTATTCGAACCCAGACCCGGGTTCGAATACTGGATAAGCTGGAATGAGTGCAACGATGGCAAACGTAATTTAAGCTTTAGTTTACCAAATGAGCAACCTGCTGTTGGACTACCTGCATAACAGCGGAGACACTAACAGGCACTTAAGAATAAAAAAAATGACTTAAATTAATGAATGTTAGCAATAACTATGTATAAAACTTTTATAAATAATACACTTTGGAATATTTGTCCAGTTATTCTGTTTCGATAAAACCTCTTTAGAGAAACACAAATACACATTATTCTTATGATTAGGTAATTTTCATTCAAGTTTAAGTTTATATTACGTTTATTTGTTGCATGCCAAACAGGTGATTTAACACTGGCTGGCTTTTTCTTGCGATTGACAGCAAACTATAAAGCATTGCATAAGCTCTCTGAAAACAGCGGTGAGTGGGCCAAGTACTAGCCATGAGTTATACAGATAATAACACCAAAAGTATAGTGCAAATCCCTTTCTCTAGAAACATAATCAGTTTTAGTTTGTGGTGCAATGTTCTTTATTATGTTAATTAATATTACTGAGAAAATACAAATTAAATAAATAATATGTTATTTGAATATCATCTAAGTCTTCTTGAAAATACGAGAGTCTGAAATGCATGGTATGTGAAAGTAAACCGTTAAGCAACATTCACTGAACTTCAAAATTCGGCTAGAGCCATATGTTTGAATAGAAAGCAATAGCTTTAATAACTTTTTCTGAATATCTGCACCAATTCTTAGGAAATAATTTGGTGATTTGATGATCTCGGAAGACTTCTCACAAAGATTTAATTTGTTTTTGCCATGTTGTGCCCATTTTCCAGTTAGCATTATAGAAACCCTTTCTAGCCTACTTTCCTTGGAAATATACGCTTATTACAATCATGAAAATACCTGTCTGGGGCATATCCACCCCCCCCCCCTTCCGTTTCCAGCCAACAACTTTTTAACCACCGAACAGGTTCCAAAAAAATTTCTTAGGAATATGAGGTCACTAATAAATACTACGAAGCAACATTTGATAAAAACCAATATTCTGTATTTGTGAAACTACACTGAAGAGCCAAAAAAAACTGGTACATCTCCCTCCACAGCACGCAGAAGTGCCGNATTCTGTATTTGTGAAACTACACTGAAGAGCCAAAAAAAACTGGTACATCTCCCTCCACAGCACGCAGAAGTGCCGTAAGACGACGTGGCATGGACTCGACTAACGTCTGGAGGTATGCAGGAGGCAATTCACACCATGAATCCTGCAGGGCAGTCCACAAATCCAATCTGCGCCAATATGAGAAAGGGTTGCACGTCTGTCACGTTTAATGATTCTCGTCAGTCATCGTTTGTCCCGTTCTTTCACGATATTTTTCCGGCTGCAGCGATGTCGAAGATGTGATGCTTTACCAGATTCCTGATATTCACGGCACACTCGTGAAATGGCCGTACGCGAACATCCAAATGTTATCGCTACCTCGGAGATGCGATGTCCCATCTCTCGTATGCCGACTATAACACCACGTTCAAACTCACTTAAATCTTGATAACCTGTCATTGTAGCAGCAGTAACCGATCTAGCTGCCGACCGCATAACGTTACTCTGATTGGTTCCATGCCTCTGTTATTTGCATACGCACGCCTATGCCAGTTTTTTTGGCTCTTCAGTGTATTTAAATTTATTTCCACACAAATGTGCATGTATCAATCAATCTGCTATATATCGAGCCACGTGTTTTTTTTTTTTTACTTTTTAGGCAGTGTAACGTGCAGTAATTATCACTTAATTATAATCACTTAACCTTAATTATCACTGTGTGGTAATTATACACTTGTACTGTAAGCACTGTATCTGTACGAATGTTATAAAACCACATATATTTAAAATATTTGCTTATCTCACTAAATTTATAGATATATGTATATATATTTCATCTCTTGAGCCCCTTTAATACATTAGAGACAAACAACACACATTTTGTGAATTTCTGCGAGAAAGCCTGGCGGTGTTGTCATTTCTTGCCAACTTCTGCTGTACAGTAATGCATTTTGTTGCGATAAAAAATAGGATACCAACATTATAGGCTGTGTGAAACTTCGTTTACTCTCTGATATAGCTATAGTCATTCTGAACGAATGTTACACTCACGATTGGTAATTCTGTAAAATAAATTTTTCATGTTTATCAACAATGGTCGCATGATTCCTGACGCACATTTCACCCTAGTTTCCAAACAAACCATAATTGAACCGGTGAACTAAATTTTTTCTTATTTGGTACACACATAATACTTACTAAGAGTATTGGATCTTTATAGTTTTTAACCATCCGGGTGCGTATTTTTAACATGGAGGCCACTTTTAAATTTAGTATGCTACGTCATATCTCGAGAAACATATAACAGATTTAAATCAAATTCGGTAGGTTGACAGAGCATCGCGTAAGCATTGAACTAAGAAAAGGATATTGTTATTTGACCAATATCTTGGAAGATAGCGCTACATGAAAAATAAAGCTTGTATGTTATAACTCGGAAACTACCTATACCAATTCCCACCAAATCTGGCATGGAAGTAATACTACTATGCCATGTAGACATATGCGCTGTAAATGGGTAAAATCATTTTTAAATGGCATTTATATACATACTTTACGTTAATTTCCTATATACCATACCGTTTAACTAATTTTGAGCAAACTTGGTTTGTTGAAAATATCTACTACCTGCACAAAATGTGCTAATACATAACCTCTTATTTACCATTTCGTAAGATAGCTACATGAAATAATAAATTTTTTATGTTATATCTCTCGAATAAATTAACCGATTAGTACAAATTTTGGAAAACAAGTAGTATTATGGCATGCCGTGTAAAATGACATATTATTAATAGGTCAGACACTTATGTTAAAAAATGGCGGACATTAAACGTTGTAGCTTAGCATGCTATATCTATGAAATCATATAACCAATTCCAGCTTAACTTTGTATGCGGGCAGTATTTCTTACAATCGTCAAATATGTCTATACAGAGCCTCTCTCGTCCACCAGTTTGTAAGATAACGAGACATAATCGAGAAATAATCAACCAATTCCTACTATATTTGGCAAACTAGTAGTAATATGGTGTACCGTGTAAACTGATATGTTTTAAGTGGGTCGAACACTTATTTTCAAAATGGTGGCCAAATAAACATTTTTAGCTTAAAATGCTATATTTACGAAATCATGCAACATATTTCCATTTTGCTTTGTATGATGGCAGTATATGTATATGACAACCGTCAAATGTGTCTACGCAGAGCCTTTCTTGTCCACTATTTAAGGAGATAACACGATGTGAAAAATTATATCCTATCTCAGGAAATAATTAACTGATTCCTACAAAATACTGGCGACAAGTTATACATTTGTAGTCTGTCTAAATTTATATGTTTTAAAGTGGTAGTCACATATTTCCGAAATAACAACCATGTAAATATTTTAGGTATTTTATACAAACTTTGTATGCAGGCAGTATGTATGACAAACATCGAATGTGCTAATGGATTTTTTTGTCCGCCATTTATGAAGATAGTACCACAAGAAAATATGGAGTTTTTATCCAATATCCCAGGGACAAATCAACCCACCAAGGCGGGGTCACTCCCGGTTTTTGCACATGGGAATCGTGCCGGACGATGCCGCTGGTCAGCAAGTTTTCTCGGGGATCTCCTGTTTCCCCCACCCTTGCATTCTAGCGTTGCAACATATCCACCTCTTTACACCCCCATCGTCTCTCAAAATCTCGTTGTTGAGAGTCGCCCAAACCTCTCCCCTCCCAACACCCCTCCGAACTTTGTAGGCAAGTAGTGCTTCGCTAAATTGTGTAAACTTACATGTTTTAGTTTACACAATTAAACTTGTGTAAACTTACATGTTTTGTTTGTCAGTTTTTATTTTGATGGCGGCAGTATAAATAATTTCAATAAATACGCTATATATATATATATATATATATATATATATATATAACAATTTAACAAAATTCATCAAAACTTGAATCAGACAGATTCGAGACACATTGTATGTTGGAAGACTTTTACTATTCATGAGCTTGTTTCAACTTCTAACTCTGTTATTAGTATTGCTCAGTCTCCTGTATTGTATTCTAGGCGTAGGCGTAAGTTTGAGCTTGGTGATGCTATATGGGTGTTCAGAAAGTTGGTTGCTACGAATGGTGATGTTAGTGTATCGGGTCATGTACAGTTTGTGTATTGTGCTTAATTATATGTATGTTATTTAATATCAGTATTTTAGTTACCTCACTCCAGATCCCTTTAACACATTCGAAAACAGGTTTGACCTTGAACGTCAGTAGCAAGTTGGGACGTGCCAGTCTGCTCCCGGAAGTTGTTATCTTTAGCTTATCAGTTTTGGCGAATGTACATCCTTTGATTATTTAACATTGTTGTTATGGGTAATCGCTGAGGCCCCGTCGCGGCAAGCGCCTAGTCTTACTGAGAGCTGCCGCGGAATGCGTTTAGTAGTACGAGAGGCGTGTTCGGGAGCAGTGCGTTTATAAAGACTTGTGAAATTCAATTAGTTTTCACAGCGCCATGAGGCGAGCACGTTATTATAAGAGAAGACATATTTCAAGGCCTGTTTTTCGGAATATAGGTTCTTTCGATTGCCATGTAAACTCACATAAGTTAAGTGACTCACACACTTGTTTTCAAAATACTTCAGCTGAGTAAACAGTTTCTACCAAAACGTTAGACTGGTTACAACCGAAGTTGATGCTCCAACTGCTAACTCCGTAATACACGCCAGTTTACGAAACGAGGGTTTCTGAGTTCGAGTCCAGTGTAAACCACGTGTGTACTTGCAATGTCTCACTAGTGTTACATATGTTTCTGGTTCCATCTCTAACACTATTGCTTTCTACGATACGTCAAGGCCTACACACTATCTAAGCAAAGAACGTTGCAAAAATTATTTCCCTACACGCAGAAGAAAGTAGTCTCATTAGTTATATCTGTAACTTCTTGTTTATTACTTCCTCTGCTTTTATGCCAAGAGGTTGATAAAAATGAAGGGGAGAAAGTAATTTAGAATAAAACTAACCTAAGCTTACGCCTGAAAAGGCCTGCACATTCACTTGGTAACCAGGATTCGAACCCGCAGCATCATCTTCGAAGGTGATGTCTTAGCGACCTTGCCCACGGAAATATCCTAGCGACAATCAGCAGCTAACAGTCAGTTACTCTGTGATAAAACGTACCAAGGTGGCTTTGGCTGCATATTCTAGACTTTCCGCTTTTCCGCAGACGATAACCACCTGTTAGTTTTCTCGGAAATCTCTGGAAAGTGTAATTTATAGCCGGAACTTGAGAATCATATTTTTAACCACAATATCTCGTCAAACCACTTCTGCTAACTTAAAAAACGAGTACTTATTTATAGAATCGACGTAAACCTAGTAAAAATGTGTTTAAAGGCCTGCGTCGAATGTAAATCCACGTACCTTCGGTTTATTTTCACGAAAGAGTTAAATATTTAAAAACTGGCAAAATATATTAAATAATATTCGTGTAGAATAAAAACGGTTGATTATCTGAAGATGTGAATTTGTAAACCTCAATTATTTTTTAGATGAATTATTTTATAAACACTACAAAACAAATGCCAACATAAATGTATTAGAATTAATTAAAATCATTGGTGGATGTGTTATGACAAAATGAAGCTGTGTAAACGGAATATTAATCAACACAAATAGTTTTCTTACAGTGGACAATGAACTTAACTTATAACCTGTAACAGAAACTAAAATGTAACCTCGAATACGGTGTTAATTGAATTAGAAAAATATTATCAAGAAAAATTAAGATAAGAAGATAAACCTTTTAATAAAAGCCTGCCAATTAACACTGCCCGCAGAACATCTGTGGTAAAGTATAGTTGATGTCTGCTCGGCGCACATGTAACAATATAACTAACAATTAGGTAGGTGGGGCTTAACGTCTCGTCAACAACTATGTCATTAGAAACGGTTATAACTTGTAGTAAGAAACCATACAATGATTGACCTGGAGTAATTTCATAAATCAATGGAAAACCTAAATCAGGATAGCTGAAGGTATTCGAGCCCTGGTCCTCCAGGATAAGAGTTCAAAAGTTTACCACTGCACCACCTCGCTGGGTAACTGAACATTAGCCCAGTTTGTCGTTAAAAAACAGAAATTTCTCAATAAACGTGGCGTGTCATGCATTCAGCATTTATACATGTAACGTGACGAAGTACTGAAGCCAAGTATTACTTCACTGAATCTCTGATTTGTTTTTAAATTTATTTTCTCCACGTATGCACCTTAAGCTTGCTGTATGAAGTACTATAAGAATAAAGTAATTCACAGTCGTTGGCATAATATACGCTAACAGTAGTAGATATTTATTATTGCGAAATTCAAATTCTGGTAGTGAATATTTATTTATAAATATAAGCAAATCGGGTTTAAAAAAAAAGCTTCAATCGTGCAGCAGGTCGAATATAATCAAAACCGAAATAATTTGTATTAATTATTTTATTTTTAACCGTTAGCAGCAGTGTTGTTTTAGAGATGGTGTAACGAGATTGTCAGTCATTAGCAGCGCGCGCTCATGACATCGGCGCGGCTGAACTGAACATCCCCTGCGGGTAGCTAAAACGCGGGAAATGTTTGCCCAAACAGCTATCGATTGGTGTATCGGTGGCATGCGCGAACAGATGCCCAGCCGAGCAGCAAATGAACTGAGCGCCTTGGTGTCGAGAACCCCCCATCACATAGCCGCCACCGCGTGCCTGAACACGACCCCAGCCTGAGCCCGTGCTCTCTCTCTCTCTCGTCCAGATAGTCACATGTCGCTGCCGCAGGCCGTCTACTTGCCCCGCCAAAACTATGTTAAAGGGGTTTACTCAGTTAAAAAACTTAGGCGGTAAGCAATAAGGCCACTGCCTAAATACCGGCTGGCAGCTGCAAAATTTAAATAGGAAATCCCATGTTTAGAAAATTTCCCCCCAGTGCGTCAATTCTAAAAATATGGGTTTCAAACAAAACGTATTCTTCACGAATTTTTTTAGGAGAAGATCCCTACATCCGAAATTTTTCAATAACATGTATAGCCTGATTGCAATGAATTTTAAAATTCATTTTTTACAGAAAAGTACATACCGCCTATTTATTTTGAAAATATACGCTCGTAGGGAACTTCTCCTAAAAAATTCGTGAAAAAAATACATTTTATTTTAAACGCCTATCTTTAAAATTAACGCACAGTGGCGAAATTTCTTTGACAGCCGGTAGGCAGTGCCCTTAAGCAGGCTCCCAAAATTCGACTGATGCGATAGCGATGTTACTGCTGAAGTCCAACCAATAAAGAGAGACGCGGTGGTGTAGTGGTCAGACTACTCGCCACTCATCTAAGTGAACCGGGTCCGATTACCGGAGGGGTCGCTCCCGGATATTCACACGTGGGAATCGTGCCGGACGACGCCGCTGGTCGGCGGGTTTTCTCGGAGATCTCACGTTTCATGCGCCTCTGCATTCCGACGTTGCTCCATATTCACCTCGCTTCACCCTCATCAGCTCTCAAGACCTCGATGTTAAGAACCGCCCAAATCTCTCCACTTCCCTCCTACCAATAAAAATGTACTGTGGTGTTTACTGTATTCCATCAAAATGGAAATAGTTGTTTATTTACTCGTATTATTTTATTCTACAGGTTGTTTCCTTTTCAAGCAGTTCAGTAATAATGAATATCGAGTACATAATTTGAAATAAAACTTTAAAAGTATGTTAATTTAAAGTTATATTTTTCAGCGATTGANAATAATGAATATCGAGTACATAATTTGAAATAAAACTTTAAAAGTATGTTAATTTAAAGTTATATTTTTCAGCGATTGACTAAACTCAAGACTTAAAAATATTTCCACTGCAGNGACTAAACTCAAGACTTAAAAATATTTCCACTGCAGTAAGCAGAAGCAACTAACTCCATTGTGTTATACTATGTTAGAGCCAATGCGTTGGAAAGATTTCTACTTCTTACTGCAAACAAAAGTTGTTTTTTGTAAACCCCTCAACTGGGTTTGCAGTTGAATAACAGGCAGGTGTCCATTTACAAAGTGTGTCTTACCCGAGTACTCCAAAAAGGAATTATATATATANATATATCAATGATAAACGCTATTATAGTCTGTTCATAGTTACTTGAGTTCCTTCCTTTTTAAGTCCCTGCTTAGGATCCACTTTTCTGCTAATTATGTATTCTTCCACCGCATGTAAAATAAACATTCAAATTAACCGTCTCACAGAGAATTAAAAATAATAAACCTGATTATTATATAAATGCGAAAATATTTATTTTATTTAATCTTGTTTACCAGCGTTGCTTTTTAAAATACTAGTAACATGAAGACAAGTTCTATGTTGATCCTTTTGTTCTATTTCGGGTCCTTTTTGTTAATAATATCAACCCAATTATTCAATAAAAATAATTAATCGTCCATTTTATTTTAATTTTTATTTTCGAGTTGTTATAAATAATAAAAATATTAGTATTTTTAGCATTTAACTATAATTTAAATTTTTAGTAATTTTGATTATTTGATATATTTATTTCAAAGTTTTAAAAACTACTTTTTGTTCTTATTAAATTTTTTATATAATTATAATAAAGATAAAATGGATAATCTGCGTACCAAGTTAAATATCTTGTTTGAATTTAAAATAAACAGAATGAGTAGAATATTAATGAAAAATATATAGCTTCAAATTTTTGAATTAGTGATACAAACTTTGACAAACTACTTCATGTGTTTTGGATAAGCAATTTTCCCATGAGCTATACAAAATGTTTAAGAAATGAGGTTTGAAAATTAGAGACCAACTTGTTTTATATATGAAATACTAAAATAAATTAAAAGTGGTAAATTTATATGCAAGATAAAATTTGCATAAATGTTTGTATTGCCTTTGAAATATATTTATATTTTTAATCAGTGGTGATAAAATTTTGATATTTTAAATTATATAATATATTTATTATAGTTTAATATGATGTAGTTAATTAAATATTGTTACGTTTTATAATTATGTATAATATAGTATAATATTCCTTTAATATATAATATGTTGGTTCTAAGTTAAATTATAATTAACTTACTAAAAATTACAAAGTTTAAATAAAAAATATATATGCTATTAAATGCTAAGTAAAAAAATTTACGGAAAATTCTATCAAATAAGTCGTTTTTTAAATTACAGTGCGTTCCTTTAGTATATTAGATAATAATATTATCATGTCTAAAATAAACATCTTGGAAACCACTGTGAATCAATATAAATGAGTTATATTTGGGGGAAACCATCATCACACTATGAAATCAATTGTTATTTTAGCAGGAGACATGGCGCATTATACTAGGTATATATGTTGTTTATTTTATCTGTAATCGTACGGCACACACAAAAAAAATTTTTTTTTTAACCTGTATGGGAAAGTCGGTTACTATCCCTAAAAGTTACAGTGCATCGTTTCTCGTATCACTATATGCTTGCGCTGATGCCCGTAAAAAAAAGTAGCGTGCCTTGTTGACTCATTCGAAAATTCTTTAAATGGTTTCTGTTCACAGAAAGACAAAGTTAAAGAAATTATAAAACTAAATCGTTCGCAAATCCGGTAGAATTTTCAAAATGTCCATAATATAAGAATAACATCACGCCTGTAACACTTTTTTTGGTGCCAGTATTTGTGCGTTTTCTTCACTTCATGTGAAACTAAATCGGAAATTCTACACATATTAACATAAAAAAATCTTAAAATGCAATGCAAGAGACGATGTCGTATTTTAAGAATATTGAATTAAATGAACAAACGTGGAAACAGAACTTATGAGCTTATTACATTTAAGAGGATCATTCTGTATAACAAGCCTGAGCATTCTGAGTTGAAACTCACGGTGTTCCGGCGTACTGTCAAACTCGTCCTTGCTTCCTTACAGCAACAAGCAGGGAACATGTCCAGACAGTAGACAAACAGGAAGGTGTTGCGTGTCTTTGTGAAGGGAAAAGGCGGGGGGGGGGAGTAAGGTTCTCCGTGTGAAAGGAGCAAGCCTACTCTTGGGAGTAAACTTGCCTCCTGATACGTCAGCTGGAGTTTGGAGTTAGAGTAACATGCTCAAGGAAACAATTATCCAGCATCTCTCGGAGTACAATAAAGTTTTGTTATTTCACGCAAAGGGTCCAATTGTCTACTGTCGTTTAAAAAACTGTATTCAGTCACACTTGCTGGGGAAAAAAAAATGTGGACTTATGTGAATGTTTAAGATTTACACGCTATGGTAAAATTGCGGGGGAAAAAAATATTGCTACGTAATTTTAAAACCTGTATACATCCATAATATTTTTATTAAATAATGTTTCGAACACACCACAGTTATGCATAATAACAAAGAAAGTGTCAATTTGACTGCCGGTTATATTGGTGGGCGCGGAGTACTAAAATATTACTGTATAACAGTACAACTCAATTCTGTATATTCACCTAGTCAGTGTCTTTCTCATAAAGGTCGGGTTATACGAATACAAGTTTTCTTGTAGGCAGTCAGACAAATACAAGTTTGGAAGAACCTCGCAAGTTTGGTGGCGACTACGTCAATAAATAAAGGCCAGCGCTAAAATAGAGTGAGTGTGCACTCCTTGAACCCGCTCACTGGGAGAGTCAGATGAGTCATCCTTTCTTCTGCTAGATTCATGCACGATAACGGACTTGTTCTGCCGTCGCTATTCTGCGTGTAACTTCTTCTTATACTGGGTAACCGATCTCGAGGCTTTCAAAATGTTAAATGCAGGAAGTTGTCCCAAACTGTAATAAAATACAAAATACATGTTCATATATATAAATATACTGGATACTTATATGTATATATACATATATATAAGTATCAAGTCAACGTCGAAGCCACTTATTTACTAATGTTCATACTTATAAGTATTTGAACGCAGTATTCACTCACGTGACCAGCAAGCTTACAGCTATACTTCGCAGACAGAAATTGTTTAAGTATGCTTATTTACTTGAATATTTCAATTAATCTTGTAGATTTGTAAATGAGTGTTATTGCCAACTGACTGAGTGAGACAAATGTTCAGGCGTTTGCAAACAAACAAGAAACATGTGTTCTTTATCAACGTATTAAGCGCGGTTCCTTAAATTATTTTGAAAATCAAATGTTTACATAGTGTATTTGGTAGTAGCATAAATATTATTTTGGAACGAGAAGAGTTTTGTTTTTATCAGCGAGGATTTTGATATATATATATATATTTTATTATTTTGTTTCCTTAAAGTCAGTACGCAATAAACATTTCTTGCACTCAGCTCAGAAACAAAATTTCAACGCGTTCCTGAAGTAAAAACTTTTGAAAAATCCACGTTATTTATGTTTTTTCCCTGCCTGCTGTTAAAGAATATAATTCTGCATATGAAATTTGAACTTGAGAAATGCAAACAACTGTTAGACGATGCTTTAACGAATTTTATTATCTAGAGCAACTCAGAAGCACGTAATAAGTGTAGTTAATCTGTGTTGTGTAGATCCAGATAAGAATGGAGTTTGCAATATGTGGCGAAACAAATTGCGTGTCAAACAGTGCCGCGGAATGGGCGTTTCACACACTACACTATTAGAAAAAATGTCCGTAAAATTACAGAAAGCACCAGTTACATATTATCCAGACATCTGCGTTAAATTACGGACTCTCCATTTTTAAATAACGTTCTCTCCGTAAATGTCACGTAAATCTCCGTGAATTCCCAAAACGTGTCCATATACTTGCAATTTCGTTTTTTAAATCTGCCCTTTATAAAAAAGATTAACGAAAAAAAACATTTTACTTTCGTAATGTGTTTCACTGTGTATATAAATGCCTATAAAAGTTTAAAAAATATTGTCCGATTGCGGGATTTGAACTCGGACAAAAAAACTTTGCAGTTCAAAACGTTATCCATTCGCCTATCATGCTATTACACGAAGTAGTGTTGTATGGCGACGAAATTTTTTTTCCTATAAGAAAAAGCTTGAATTGCTCGAGCTATGATTATACTTTTCCATTCTATCGGTGTTAAATATATTTTTATAAATAATGAAATTCCGTAACTTTGCGCATGATTTTCAGTTAATAATTAAAGATTCTTCGTGCATTAAAGACTAGTTATCTATAAAACAATTTTTTTTAAAGTTCTAAGTGAAATAAATGCAATTTTGCGAGATTTTCCAGGCAAGATAATTTCTGGGTATTTATTGGTTGTGTGCGTTGTAAAAGGTAATAGCCATCATTTATGAGTAAACCTTACACATGCACGGTAGTTAGCTTCTCATGATGCTTCGACAATAATACGGGTAAATACTTTCAAAATCATAATGGGAACATTTATTTACGTGAGTGTTACGTTGAACTTGCTCATACCAGCTGTCAAGCTCTGTTATCATGGTGACTAAGTTATGAAACATTCCGTCTATTTACTTGGCCTCCTGTAGGCGTGCAAACGTTTGTGGAAATTAGTCGAATTATTCCGCAAATATGAAAAAATGTTCACTTTACTCACCTGACACTACTTTGCAAAAAAATCCTGCAAAGGAGGATATCTGCATGCATATCGGTTGATTGGTCCTTGAGATATGGCATAAAACCTCCATTGATCATGTGACGATATTCATAAATAACGGGCAAAAAGTTTATATATTAGCACATTCGATAAATATCATAGATACAATATACAAAGATAAATTTCAATGTGTTACATAGTTTCGTAGATATAGCACACAAACCTAAAATGTTTTTATTACGCGCCATTCAGAAAATAAAATATTTATATGCTTAAAACATATAAATTAATATAATCTACAACAGTACAACTTCGTCAACAAATTTGAAAGAAATCGGTTGATTGTTTCCCGAGATACGGCTTAAAAACTATATTATCTCATTTTGGACTATCTTACAAAATGGCGGAGAAATATGGCTTTGCATGGACAATTTTGATGGCTACAACTGATACTGTCAGTATACAAAGTTAAGTTGCAACTTGTTTTGCAGTTTCGTAGATAAAAATTCTTTAGCTAAAATGTTTATATGGCCGCCATATTGAAAATATTTGTCTCACATACTTGAAACATATTTGTACATATCAACTGCGGCATTGCTACTTGATTGCCAAATTTTATAGGACTCTGTCAATTGTTTACTGTGATATTACACAAAAACTTAATTCATTCATGTAGTGCTATCTTACAAAATGGCTTGTAAAATTGGTTGTTTTTTGGCTTATATGATGCTTATAATAGATACTGCCAGCATACAAAATGTTGTTGAAATTGGCCAAACTGTATGATACTTACACCAAATAAACATAAAAAATTGTGTGACGCCATTTTGAAAATAAGTGCATAATAAAGTTTACTTACTTATGTTTATCTGGTCCATCACAGTATTACTTACGGGCCAAATTTGGCGAAAATTGGTTATGCAGTTTTCGAGATATAGCATAAAAGTTTCATTCTTTCATGTGGTGCTATCATCCAAAATTGCTGACCAACAACAATATTCACCTCGGAATTTAATGCTTGGACCTTGTCTTGTTAGCATACAAAATTTTGTTTGAATGGGTAAATGGTTTTGAATGGGTAAATGGTTTTCCAGATATGACATATCAACCTAAATTCTAAAATGGCCGCAATTTTGAAAGTGCCCAGCGAGGTCCAAAACTATAAAAGTCAGGTGTTGTTATTTAATATATGTGTACCGAGTTCGGTGTAATTCGGTTCAGTACGAAAATTGAAAGGAAGCTTACACGCACAGATAAGCACACAGCCACTAACCCATACACACACAGACACACAGACAGGAAAGTGATCTCATAAGCCTTTCTTTCTTGCGGAAAGTAGGCGAAAAGGTACCTGATCACAACTCACTGTCTAAGATTGAGATCATATCGTATTTAGTCATTTGATATGGAAAAGTGTAAGCTTTCTGAATTTACATTTAAAAAGTTTTTATTTGCAAACAGAAATATCAATTTATTTACACATAGAATATATATTCTTTTACTAATATTATTTCGGAAAGTTTCGGAAATTTTGGGGTCCAGACGCATTGACACAGTACCGTAGAGTGCTGTTCTGTGTTGGTTACATTCTGAAATCTGATTGGCCGCACATACGTCTGCATTGATACCACTGATCACATCGGCCTATAATATTTCAAAATGCTACAAGCCCGGCGCAAAGCCATATGTAGAAATTATTTGAGAACATACACACACACAGATAATTCATTATAAAACATTCGTTCCGCTATTTATTGTATACTATTGACGAGGAGAAAATATGACTCCCTATTATCTGTTAATTTAAAGTTGAAGTCACAATTATTTATATTTGAAGACTGATATTTTTAAGAAAAATTGTTTTTATTCAAAGGGTAAACAGATCCTAAATGTGATGTTATTAACAAATAGTGTTATTATATACATCAGACACACAAGTGAGGCTTAAATTGTTACCTCGTACAAAATACTAAAGTAATTAGTTTGGCGAAGTAAATAGTATTTTTTTTCTTTACTTCTATTTAACTCAGACAATTAATACTGTATATTGCTGTAACCAATTCCAACATTTACATTTAATATAAATACATGTTTTTTTTTTAAGTATGCCACATTTTATTGTGTTATAATTTTTAAATGACACGTCTATTCAGAACGGCTGTTTAAACGATATTAGATTACCATTAAAAAATAAGACATGTAAAGAGATTCTTTCTTCGTGTAAGAATATAGATCCTTTAATTTTTTTCACCAAAACAGTTATAAATTTCTAATCGTCTTTACTACCTTATTTTTCGGGCGTCTAACTAAAAATTTGATAATGGACTCACTTGGGAAAATTCTGTGAGACTCATTTGAGGATATCCTGTAATTTGAGGATGCGTATAATTGAGTTACATTCGCAAATGGGTCGCAATTTTTTCAGACACGCCGTGAAGAACCATAAAACAATATCAAGTCTCCAAGAAAACAAGTTCCGAATACCACACAATCCGAGGTGAAATGAGCTACGCTTTAAAATTAACGTGTGTATTTACACATTAAATTTAGACGTAAATGTATTATTTGGTATTAGTAATTTTCAAAGACAGTTGCAAAGTTGAATTTATACGATAATGTTGCTAAGAATTCAAATGTAAGTACACCAACATAAATAGATTTATTAATAACAATGTAGGAGTTTTAATATTTGTGTAAAAATAAACCACCAGGGATTAAATAACCTATTTGTGCATTTTTACCCGACTGTATCACTGTATTAAAATCATCGTGCCACTTGAACAACGAAAGTTCAAGGTGCAAATTTACCATGAAAACAAACACACGTGCCATTTTTCAAAAACCATACTTGTGTAAACGTGTACTAAAAAAGTGTTAAAGTAACTGAGTTACTTACATTGACAGCGTGAGTAATTTTACACCAAAAGTATAATTTTACCTGAACACATGAGTAAAGCTACGTTGACAAATGTGATTTTACAATTATCGTCCACGAAAAACTTTAGGTTGAAAAAATTTAATGGAAACGTTACTTTAACATACGAGTATAGGCTAGCACAAACCTGTCTGTTCACATCTTCACAGAAATACTTCACTGTTATGTATACAAACATCTGCATTTAATTTTATTGTGCACAATGCCTACTAGGCAACTGATTAAAAATGTTTTTTTTTTAATTTGGATATTTTGGATTGCGTAAGTAAATAGAATAAATGTACTTACACTAGCGACGAACTTACGCATTGAAAAATTCACAATCGCTAAGTCTTAGCACAATGTATCAATGCGAATTTTTTTTAGTTTACTTTAAAAAAAATTAATAGTTTTAACTAACTTATTCATTCATATCAAACAAATTATATATTTTTTAAAATCTTTAGTCAAACCTTTATTCGACTGTNTTTAACTAACTTATTCATTCATATCAAACAAATTATATATTTTTTAAAATCTTTAGTCAAACCTTTATTCGACTGTTAGTTTTCTGCAGGTCTGAGGTTGACGACGAGAAATATATTAAATAAGGAAACATTTATGTAACAATTTGTATTTGAAATTACACATTTCCAACTGTAAAATTACTTCCAATGAAAGATAAAAGCTAAATATTGATTTTATTTTCTGTACATTTTCAGTATAGGCCGAAATATGTGTAATTTGCAATGTTAAAAGTTTTAATGTTTTGATTTCAACAAACAAAAAAATAACTATAAAATATATATAGCCTACATTTATAGGGCCAACTTCAATGTAAGACGCTTGGCCAATTTTCCAAATTTAAGCCTTATAATTTTGATGTGAAGTCAAAAAACAGTTTTGTCTGACTTAAACTGTGAGAAAGAAATTTTTTTCAATGATAAATAATGAAATGATTAGATGTGTTTTCTTGTTAGACCTACTTGCAAAACTGGGAAAACCGAACACGAAATTAAACATGAATATGTTTCTCACAGTAGATTATATTCTAAAACTGCCCGATAAAGAAAACTATGTTAATCTGTATACGGCACGTGAGCCCGTTGGTATAGTTTTTAGGGCTCTGCCTGGTAAGCACGGTGTCCGAGTACGACTCGCCCGGAACGGGAAATTTTATACAAAATTGGAAAATTTCTTCCTGATGCATTTGCTTCTGTTGCAAAGTTAAATCTGTGCGTATTAAAACGCTAGTAGTAATATACCTACTTCGGTGGAGACTCTCTGCAGCGTAAATTTACGTTAAAAACAGTTTTTTACTCACCAAGGCAAAATATAGTGAACGACCTGACAGCTAAGGCTGGGATGTCTACAGTACATCAGAATCCCACTACTTGTCATCAAACCAAAATAGTTTTTTCAATGTAGTCAACGACACTACCAACAAATTGAATGCCAGCACGCAATAATTCAAGCTTGTAACTGGCTTCTATAAGTAAATGGAAAACTCTGCAGCAGGATTCAAGCAGTTCATAAATCAGGCTTACATTTTCATTATTAATTTCTATTGACCTGAGAATTGTACAGATTAATTTGGGGACAAGCTGGACTTATTATTTATATATGTTGCTGTCGCGATTCAGCCAGTTATTTATTTGACACACCGTTGAAGGCTCATGTTCCTACAGCAGATCCGAAACAAAAGAAGTGACCAATCACAGACAAACAATAAAAATGTAATTGACAACCAGCCAATAAGGTAACGACAGTGTCTTTAAAAAACCGTACATTCCACTTTGAAGTATAACCCGGAAGTCTTTGAACCAGGGAGTTGTTCAGATTTGTGATAATTTTATTTCTTTCTAAAAAAACACTTGCTGCAAAACTATGTGTAATCCTCCTGCTTTAAAATGGAAGTTCCCTTGGAGGTTAACATGAACTAGGTCCTATATACACAGATTAATATAGAATAACGACGTTGCGGTTACTTGTCCTGATTTTCTAAGTCCCTCAAAGTAACGGTACGTTCATAGTAAGCACAACTGCATTAAAATAAACACAGTTTTAAGATAGTTTTTCTTCACTACTTATGTTCACTACATCCAGAAATGAGTAGATTACATCGCCCCAACTGCAAAAGCCTGGACTTTCTAAAAAACTATGACGGACATGTGTATCGTGAGTGAGAGGCGGACTTTAACTCAATTGAAATATTACATGTTGTAGTATACGGCTAATATCGATGATACGCAGTAGGTAACGATTAGCTTGAACTGCAGAACAGTAATGCCGGAATTCGGTGCGTACTGGTGCCACAAGAGTATTAAATCGGTTTTAATATAGTAACAAAACATGCATTAGTTAAAACCATATTAATATACAACCGTGTAAGATTGGCAGGATGCAAGACGAGCAAATTCATTTTAACAACCACTAATAATGTCGTTCACGTTCTCATGGACTCGTTTTTCGTTCACGAAATATAGTCCATTCACAGTTACTTCAAACTTTTCTGAAGTCCTGCTTAAGTTCTACTTCCAGGATATTACTCCGCCTCATGCCAGCACAGCTTAAGCCAGCCTAGAAAATTACATCAAAGGGACAGCGCACCGCGTTCGTGTGCACTCAGTTTATTATAATAATTTGCATAAGAACGGCTTCTTGTTAGGCATTATCAATGCACTTACATTCTCCCTGTATTTATGCATATTAATTACAAACGATTAATAATATAGTTTATAGATAAAATATGACTAAATGTTCGATTCAACAAAAAATGAGGTATTTTTATGTTAATAAAAGTTTAAAAAACGCCTGTGATACGTGGCATTATTTCGGAAACAACCAATCACGTCATGTATGAAGTGATTTTTCAAAGGTTTAATTCAAAAAGTGTGCATAAAACGCGAACAGACTATAATCATAAACTTATTATTACATTGAACGTTCGGACCGCAAGCGCGGGACTTGAACAGGTAGTCTGGAGTTGTCCGCGATGTTACCCCCAGTCCATCGCTGAGAGCGAATGATGCACGGCCTGAGGGACGGTAGGGCGAGTTTGTCCCCTCCACGCGCCTAACTCTGGCATCACGTGCCCTGAGTTGACCACGCCACGGCCCCGAAACTCCACCCAGCCGCGCTGTATTTCCAGCCCTGTGAGCTCAACGATAAGCTTATATACGACTCTTAACATATGATAGGAAGAAAGGGGAGGAGTAAACGGGTATAACTACCGCAAATCCCCGCTGACAAAAAATAATTGCAAAACTGCATGCAATATGTGAAGGATTAAAAAGTATTTCTACGATAATAAAGAATAGGAGAGGATCATCTTTATAAAAAAGTTTTTGAAACACTAGAAGAGAAAGATAGATAAGTAGAGTATATCTTTCACTTGATGCTGGCGTTGTTTTTTATTTGTAACCACGGGTGTGGGTGGTGTACCATATCCCTGGTGGATGGCGGAGTGTGCAACTGAGCATGCACATAACTAGTCTGCGATGGATCACTGTGCGTACCAGTAGAATGATTTGGGGGCCTTTGGGACAAGGGAGTGGGGGCGCGGAGCGTCGGAGCTGTTTGTGCTCTGTCATTTCGGTCGACCGGAGGCCATATTGTCCGCCATGTTCCATGTTGGTGACATTGGCCTTGACATTTAACCTTGACACGATGACTTTTGACCTCTAAAACCCAAAAAATTAAAAAAAATATAAAGAACTATTAAAAAAATTAATTTAAAATTTAAAAAAATAATTTTAAACATATTAAAAATGCGTTCAAAATTTTATTTAATAATTAATAAAATTAAATTTTTTAATGTTTGTGCTTAGAGGAGACGGGGATCTGGAGCCGGCTGGCTGCCATGTTGTAACATTACCCGTCCGCCATGTTGTATGTCAACGACCTTGACCTTTACATTATACCTTAACCCTATTCCATAACCTTGGATGACCTTGAACCCAAAAATTCACTCAATTGTTTTAAAAATCCCCAAGAGTTTTATTAAAACTGTAAAAATTTATTTTAAAATGTAAAAAATGTTATTAAAATGTTTATAAAATATAAGTTTTGAATGCTTTGGCTTAGAGGGGACGACGGACTGGAACCGACCCGCCATCAAGTTATGATGTCATCCAATCACCATGTTAAACCCAGGTAGCCTTGACCTTGACCCATGACATTGAGCCTATAACCGTGACCTTGGATGACTTTAGAAACAAAAACTCAAGAAAAAATTGTAAACATTGAATAAATTCATAAAAGTCAGTGAGCATATTACGTTACTGACTGCTACCGCCATCTTGGATCCAGGTGACCTTGACCTTTGACTTAACCTGGTGGCCTTTAAACTTGAACCTTAAAATTCGTCAAAAGTCTTGAAAGTTTCCTAGGAATTTATAAACCATTAATAAAAAATATTATTAAAAATAATTGTTTAAAATATTTTTAAAAACTTACATTTTCGGAGGTTTCCTACAACACCTTGTCCAGCAGACGACTGACATCCCCCACACCCACCCCCTCCAATCAATCACATTGTATTAACATTCCCCTCCCCCACTCACTCACCTTTGCTCATTCTGTCGAATGCACTATACCCACAACATTGGTTTTTTAGTGTGTCATTTGTTTACATTTTCAACACCTAAGTGGCACTGATGATTCCGACCAACATGTTAGACCTGGATGACCTTCACCTTGACCTCACATATATTACCTTGAACCCCTGCCCATGACCTCGGATAACCTTGAACAAAAAAATAAATTCTAAAATATTTTATAAAGTTTAAAAAAATTGTAAAAAATATATATTTCAAAATTTCAAAATTAATTGGAAACTTGTTTTTTATAAATTTTTCGATCAATCTCGCAATCTTTTAATCAATGAGCACCGCAATTAGCACCACATGCACCACAATTGTCACCANGAAAACTTGTTTTTTATGAATTTTTCGATCAATCTCGCAATCTTTTAATCAATGAGCACCGCAATCAGCACCACATGCACCACAATTGTCACCATAATCAGCACCACAATATTTTATTCTTTCTATCAATCTTTCAATCTTCACGTCAATCTTTCTCAATCTTTCCATGAATCTTTCGCAACATTTCCATCAATCATCAATCAATATTCCATCCATGGGTTTGTCGTCTGTCTCTATCCTTACATATTAAAAAAAATTATTTACCAACTGTCTCCAAAATTTTTACATGTCAACAGAATTAATGTTTTCTAGGCAGTCAACTATTCGTGCATTTTTGTACTTAAGTTTTTATTATCATTCTATATTCAGATCTTTCCATTAAAAGTCAAGTGCTCATAGCACCACTTTAAAGTTGTGAGGGAAAAGAGGATATGACACACAAAAAAATAATAATTTATTATGTTGTAATTACAATTTCAGAAGAAAGCAGTTCATCGCATCNCAATCTTTCAATCTTCACGTCAATCTTTCTCAATCTTTCCATGAATCTTTCGCAACATTTCCATCAATCATCAATCGATATTCCATCCATGGGTTTGTCGTCTGTCTCTATCCTTACATATTAAAAAAAATTATTTACCAACTGTATCCAAAATTTTTACATGTCAACAGAATTAATGTTTTCTAGGCAGTCAACTATTCGTGCATTTTTGTACTTAAGTTTTTATTATCATTCTATATTCAGATCTTTCCATTAAAAGTCAAGTGCTCATAGCACCACTTTAAAGTTGTGAGGGAAAAAAGGATATGACACACAAAAAAATAATAATTTATTATGTTGTAATTACAATTTCAGAAGAAAGCAGTTCATCGCATCATGCGATATAACCCCGTTCCTTCAGTGTACTAATGATTGAAGATATTTCAACAATGCGTGAGAGATCCCCGCGTTTTTGAAGGTCTGACTGAGTCCATCAACAAGTTAATTCTGGTCTTCGGGAAATAGGTAGCCTGAATTCTCAGCGTCTTCTGCTTTCTTCATGTTGCTTGTTGCAGCAAATGTGTTGGAGGGGTGTGTCAGTTCATCGAGAAAATCGCCATAATCGTCTTCAGCACTATCACTGTCTTCATTTTCATTTTCATCAATGCTCTCTTCGATCTCATCTTCACCTCCTGTTTTGTATTCTATATTAAATTTGCTTTTCTTTGTAGCAGGAGTTGTATGCTCATCAGTATTTAGAGCCGACTACGGTTTATTTTAAATTCGTCGATTTCACGCGAGTTTCTTGCAAGTGTATATTCCACACAAATCGACTATATTGCACTCATTCTGTCTTTAGCATTAACTGTCTCATCATAATCGTCTGTGGAATCGGTACCCCCCATCGATGCAGCAAGAGGTATTGCCGGCAACACTTCCTGACTCCCAGTAGACGAATCTTTGCAGATCTTGGTATGTTATTTCAATGTATCGCCTTGCACAAACTGCATGGCACCAATATCGTAATGCTTCATCGCGCGAAAAGGACTCTTCGTATAGTTTGTTTTCTCATGCGGACGAGCATTTTGGCGACAACCAGTTAGCGATTATGTAGGTCGCGGCTCCATGATCGTTGGGGTCAAAGGCAGGCCTTCGTATTCACAATTCATCTTCGTTGGGTGACGAGAGAGCGCTTCTAAATCGACGTTCACCTCGCGGTGTCAATACGTCAGCCGTCATTTTTTCTATATAAATGCGGTTCTTTTTACAGCAAAGAGCATAGCTTGTGCCCACAAAAGGCCTTCCACCGTAAAATTTAAATGTAAAAAAATATGGGAGCACTCTGAGAACATCCACATACTCGTTCGCTCCAGAAGAAAACACGGAGATACTTACATAGCAATATGTTCTTTAAATATGCTTTAAGGATATATATAAATATATAAATTTAAAATAATTTTATATTCCCATACTGATATATGCATAATTACGTATAAAACTAATTTGAAATAATTTCTTTTTTACATATTTATATACCTATACACAATAATGTATAGAATTAATTTAATATAATTTTATATTTATTTGTGTATACAAAAATTATCTACAGAATTATATGTTAAATGCTTAATTAACTGCCTGTCGTAAAATTAAAACTTTATACATTTTGAATTGTGAATTTTAATCAAACTATTTTATGAAACACGAGCTCTTCACTCACGCCCGTTATTATGATTATGACGTATTTTGTAAAACATAATGAAATTCGCTCAAATCTAGTATTTTAAGCCAGCAACTAAAATTGTTAGTTTCAGTTTTGCTACGTCTTTAAATACTAACGTGAACTTGAGAAGTTGCTTTCATTTACTTCTAGGGTGACACGCTGCTATTCTTGGCCGAGAAAAGACTGAAGTGAGAAGTTCAGCAAGAAAGCAGGTGGAATATTCATTGCTGCTTTCACACACACTTGTGTTCTCGAATATAGTTTCATTTGAGATGCTCCAGGCAGCTATTGACCTCAATGACTCTCGAAATAGCTTTGAAAAATTCTCGGCTACCTCTGCCTTCGCTTTCTCCTCCCGCGCATACCACCATACGGTCCTTTACTGCGCCGAGACCACTGAAGAGTGACGGAGAGAGAGGTAGAGCAAGTAAGCAAAGTGCCTGCAGGTATACGTGAAGCAACACACAACACAAAACGGGTCTGCGGGCACGCCTACAAACTCGGCGCGCTTTGCAACAAAGACATCAAAGCGAATGCCAGTAAACGCAAACCGAGACTGTGCTGTGCTAACTGTGCGTGATTGTCGGTGTAACTCATTAGCGAACTGTATCGTAAAATACAGACACGTAAATCCCTGGAGATGCTCGTAAAATGCGGGTGTAAAGTAAATGTCACGGCATTCGCATACGAAAGGGACAAAGATTACTATGTATCTTAAAGCAACCGTACCATTTCATTCCAGATTTAAGTTCTGATATAAAAAAAATTATATTGAAAATATTCTCTCAAAATATAAGCAGAGTTACTGACATCAGTTTTCAACCATAATAAAGAACAGGATTTTAAAAATCTTCTCTTTAACAGTTTTAGTAGCAGTTTCTTTTTCTCCCCGTTATGTTCCCCNAGTTTTAGTAGCAGTTTCTTTTTCTCCCCGTTATGTTCCCCCTTTTTAAGATCAAAAGGCTAGGTCACGAGATCTTTAAGAGATAATATAGTGTTAGGAAGAAAGACACTATTTAAAGATAATTACTATGATTTGTAGGACTTAAAACAAATGGATATTTATTACAACATTCGGGGCCTCTGTTTAAAGAGAATAAGTGCCAGAAGGAAGTCCGAGACGGGAAATAAGGAAAGGGACTTACCGAACCTCGAACTCGCACCCACTCGCTCGCCGCCACTAAACCCCATTCAGAACTCCCGTATTCCTTTCAAAATAAAAATTAAGGTTTTGAGTCGGTTTTCTCTTAATTTATAAAACGATACCTTCACTAATGGACGCCTAGTTCAACACAGCTAGCAAAATTGAATCGATAAGACCAAAGTAGTCAAAGATTCAACTAATACCAAATTCGCTAAGCAAATTTTGTTAGACTTAATAGTGTCGTCAGAGCTATTGGTCGACTATACAACTATAGTCACACACGAAAGCAATATTATTTTCTATTAGCTTCTAAAGTATTAAATTAAATTTATTAATTACATTTTAGAGGTCAGTGGCTGAGTAAAAAGTATTGTTTCAAAATAAATAAATTTATTTAGTGTATTTTGGTTTCTAAAGCTTGGAACAGGAAAACGCAGTGACGATAATAGTGAATCAAGTAGGAAAAAAGTTTGCTGCCAGCGCGCTCTCTTGCAATACGCTGTCTAAACCGTTAAAGATAGAACAATATAATGTGGTAAAGAATTGTGTAGAATAAAAAGACCTAAAAAACACTATGCGGTAACATATATCTATATATGACAGCGAAATACTAATAAGCGTTGCGGTGGTGTGCCATTCTAATCTATTATATGAAGTTTCCCTGATGTCATTATTAACTGTTGAATCTACTATGTTATCTGGTATTGGTAGGCCCATGCTTTTTATAATTTTTCCTGACAATGTCTGAACTTGCTTTTCAATTTCAATGAGTGCAAAGTGAAAAATTTCGTCATTGAATGTTGCTTGTGAATGAAATGGTAAAAACGCTTATTAGTACTTATCTGTTATAGATAAATATATGATACCAAAGTTTTTTTTTTAGGTCTTTTTATTCTACAAAATTCTTTACTCCATGATATTGTTCCATCTTTAACTGTTTAGACAGCGTATTGCAAGACAGTGCGCTGGCGGTAATCTTTTTCCCTACTTGATTCACTATTATCGTCACTACTAATTCCTTATGTTACTTTACGTAACAAAATATTTACTAAAACCTGGCCAGAGAACATAACTATGCATTAAAAAAAATTACATAAATCGGATACGTGGTTCTCGAGTGATAAGCGCACTAACAGACAGGCAGAAAGACGTTTTGTTTTATAGTATGCATAGATAAATTATTGCCATTAAATATGATAAATATGATTAATACCAAACAAAGGAGAAAATTAGTTTGGAAAACTCACAAATATATCATTGAAATGGGTTTATATATATATATATATATATATATATATATATATATATATATATATATATATATAGACACACACATATACACGTTTGAGTGTGGCTAGTAGTTTAGAGGAATTATTATCAAACACCAAAATTTCAAATGTTGAATATTAAGAGCAATGAACAAAAATTAATAAAAATTTAGTTAATGACAGTGCACAGAGATACCGTTACAACAAACCTGAATATGGAAGCGTGCAA
The DNA here is from genome assembly GCA_002778355.1 of Clitarchus hookeri. Taxonomy (NCBI): domain Eukaryota; kingdom Metazoa; phylum Arthropoda; class Insecta; order Phasmatodea; family Phasmatidae; genus Clitarchus; species Clitarchus hookeri. The sequence continues at coordinate 27,566 of NQII01003089.1, read as the reverse complement.
TGTAAATAATCCTATGAGTGCGCACTTCTAATGTAACTTTCATTCTGCTCACATATTTCTGTGTGTGTCGTTTTGTAATGGGATTTAGCATTTAGGAAAGTTTATTATTCAACTAGCAGAAACGACTAAGCACGTTAAATAATTGTTTGAATCACCTAGGGAAAAGATACATTGTTGTGATATAAAGGTGCGTGATATTTAAATAATTACCTAATTCAAGTCCTTTGCTGTTATCAAGATATAAACCTCGTACGTCCAATACTGGTCCACATGCATACAACCAACACAAAAGCTACAGAGCTAGGCTAACAACTCTCATTTCTTAAGTACGTACATCACTCCACTCGTCCGACACTATACACATTAAAATATACACTGAAGAGCCAAAAAAAACTGGTACACCTGCCTAATATCGTGTAGGGCCCCCGAGCACGCAGAAGTGCCGCAAGACGACGTGGCATGGAATCGACTAATGTCTGAAGGTATGCAGGAGGCAATTAACTTCATGAATCCTGCAGGGCANCGAGCATGCAGAAGTGCCGCAAGACGACGTGGCATGGAATCGACTAATGTCTGAAGGTATGCAGGAGGCAATTCACTTCATGAATCCTGCAGGGCAGTCCAAAAATCCAATCTGCGCCAATTTTAGAAAGGGTTGCACGTCTGTCACGTTTAATGATTCTCGTCAGTCGTCGTTTGTCCCGTTCTTTCCCGATATTTTTCCGGCCACAGCGATGTCGAAGATGTAATGTTTTACCGGATTCCCGATATTCACGGTACACTCGTGAAATAGTCGTACGCGAACATCCAAATGTTATCGCTACCTCGGAGATGCTACGTCCCATCTCTCGTGCGCCAACTATAACACCACGTTCAAATTCACTTAAATCTTGATAACCTGTCATTGTAGCAGCAGTAACCGATCTAGCTGCCGACCGCATCGCGTTACTCTGATTGGTTCCATACCTCTGTTATTTGCATACGCGCACCTATATCAGTTTTTTTGGCTCTTCAGTGTATTTATGCCTGCAGTAAAACCACGTGTTTGTCACAACTTTGTAATTTAGCTAAGAAGAATATAAAAAAGGTGTACAAATTTTATTTGGTAATTTTCAGCATTTTCCTGTGAATGAAAGCAGCAAATTACAGAATACAATTTTATTAAGATATGTAAACATATTTTATATGACCAAATATGCGTACGTCATCAATTGTACCAACTAGTTTTCTAAATATCCAAATTTCATCACCCAACTCCATCTTTAGTTTTTTACGAGAATACAGAACAGGAGCTTGAGCAACAGATATAACAGCACTTTGATTTAAAACACTTTCATGAATAGCAAATGTCTTCCAGCATATGACATCTCTCACATCAATTTGACTTAGGTAATTAACACCTGTAGCAGGCGAATTGTGAGAATGACGATAGAAACAAATCTCCAAAATTCCAGATCCATGATAAGCATCCTGATTAGCATCGAGATTAGATCCCTATAGAGCAAATATGTACATGAAGTTCTGAAGTACGTAACTCTCTTGAGCGAGTAAGTTGTTTAACAAATACATTGTCATCCTTTGCAACATCAGTATTGAAGGTTCCTATATTCCGGAAAACAGGTCTTACAATAGGTCTCCTCCTCCCAAAGTATCGTGCTCGACACGTGGTCGTTGTGACGTTAATTCAGGTCACAAAACTTTTATACCCAGCGCAGTATAACCAAGCAGGACAAACTCCGCGGCAACGCTCAGTAAAACTAGGCGTTGCCGCACGGGAGCCGCCCATATAACCAATGTTAAATTATCACCGGATGACATCCGGCTGCGTTGATAAGCACTTCCTGTTGAACTACGTTCAAGTCCAAACCTGTTTCCGGGCGTGCTGAGGGGTCTGGAGGGGTGGAAGGTTCTTTGAAGTAAATAAATGAATGTAAGCAGCAAATTACAGAATACAATTTTATTAAAACATGTAGACATATTGTACATGACCAAATATGCGTACGTCACCATTCGTACCAACTAGTTTTCTAAACATCCACATTTCATCACCCAACTCCATCTTTAGTTTTTTACAAGAATATTGAACAGGAACCTGAGCAACAGATATAACAGCACTTTGATTTAAAACACTTTCATGAATAGCAAATGTCTTCCAGTGCTGTGTATAAACCTTTTGTGACCTGAATTAACGTCACAACGACCACGTGTCGAGCACGATACTTTGGGAGGAGGAGATCTATTGCAAGACCTGTTTTACGGAATATAGGAACCTTCAATATTGATGTTGCAAAGGAGGACAATGTATTTGTTAAACAACTTACTCAAGCTCAAGAGAGTTACGTACTTCTGACCTTCATGTACAGATTTGCTCTACAGGATATGACTGCTAATCCTGGATCTGAAATTTTGGAGATTTGTTTCTATCGTCATGATCATAATTCGCCTGTTACAGGTGTTAGTTACCTAAGTCAAATTGATGTGAGAGTTGTCATATGCTGGAAGACATTTGCTATTCATGAAAGTGTTTTAAATCAAAGTGCTGTTATATCTGTTGCTCAAGCTCCTTCTCTGTATTCTCGTAAAGAACTAAAGATGGAGTTGGGTGATGAAATTTGGATGTTTAGAAAACTAGTTGGTACGAATGGTGACTTACGCATATTTGGTCAAGTACAATATGTCGTAATCACAGACGCTTTTAATATTAAAATCGTTTTTACACTCAAGTCCCGAACTCAAACACTGTTATTTATACTATCATTACTATAAACTCGGATAAAATTTTGAATTGTGACTATCATTCGACAGATAGCTTACGCTCAGAAACTTGAAAAACACCCAACACAGAAGTTCGGTCGGCAAATTCATAAATAAGCGGAGAGAAAACAGGAAACTACGCGCCATGATTCTGTACTATCCAGGCTACTTAAAAAAATCAAATTTTGATAAGTGACAAGAAACACGCTTGCACCAGTCATGCCTGAAAATGTAAATTTTATGGCAATAATTTTTTTCCACAAATAGCATACTAAAACTCAGTTTGATAATATTTTACATGAAATTATTTCTTACTGGTCGTCGCCAACACATCACTTCTCTGTTTCTAATTCATATTATATACAAGAAAATATTATAATTTATAGTCAAATTATGAGTAAAATTTCCGTCCAACCAAAAATTAAGAGTGCTTTAATGTCAATGACAGGATTAAATGGTTGTAGCTTATGATTAATTTAAAAAATTAATATTTTAATTTTAGGGCAATTTTTTTAAGATTTGTTTTCAAGAGTAGGAAGATATCATCAATATGTTATATAATATATATTTATGAGTGATACAACATGCTTGATTAATATTTTAAAAGCTAAATCGTAATTAATATTTACAGTTTATAAAAAATTAAATTAGGAAGTTTACAATTATAAGATAAAGCTTACAGTTTTATGTTGTTTTACTATTGCATGTTTTAATCATAAAATCTTAGGTAATAGTTGAATTAATATTTAATGTTATACTGTAATTACAATTTACCTACTTCTAAATTATTATCATAGTTATTTTAATAATATTTTATATTATTAGCTTCTAAAATTTTATTATTAATTTTAAAGTTTATAAGTATATTTTTGCTTTCTCCAAAGCTTCTGCGTCATAATTACCTGTTAATCTAAAATTTTAAATTAATGAATATAAAAATAAATTGAGTAATTGGTATAATACGTCAAGAATATGGAGAAGAAAGAGCTTTATTTATTTCCTGATAATATAGGAGCAACTATTGTAGGTTCTAGTAATTCAGCCAAAAACCACTGACAATTAATTTGCTTTATTTATAAAAAAACAATTGCTTGATTTAAATAAAGTGGCTGTTTTTATAAAATGTTTAATCAGCCATTTGCAAAATGGCTTTAAAAAATAAAAGATCGAAAGAGAATTAATTTATTTAACTATACAGAAGAAATGCTTCCTTCATATGAACTTGAAAATCATTCTTAAGATATGTCATTTTTGGAGATCAATGTATTGTAAGAAAATATGTTACTAGAGGAAACCATGTAAATTTTGTTTTAATTTTATTCAGCACAGAATTTTTCAAAATTACCTAAACAATTAGTAACAGCTAAAGCTAAATTCTAGTGTTTAAAAAAAATCTTACAAATTTGAAACACATGTAAAATGGTTTTTATTATTAGTGATTCGTCTTATTGAAAATTTAATAAATGTGTACTAAACGTTTGTGTATATAATTTGGTTATTACAATAAATGTAAAAATATAATAATGGAAAAAACAAAAAAAAACAATAAAGACTTTATAACCGTTTGAACGTTTTCGACATCCGAATGGCTGACGAAACTATTAATTCTATTACTCTAATTTTTTGAGAGCAATTCATAAATTTCACTAAAGCAAAGTAATTAAATTCTTATATTTATTTTTAAAGAAATCAGTCATCAATTTTATATTTTTAACAGAAAATCAAATATCTTGTTATTAACTACTTTAATGAATTTAGATATTTGTAATATAAACCAAAAATATTATAAAAGTTTATTTTAATCCATGTTTCAGGATTTTTTAACGTACTATTAATGACAGTCCTATTTCTGAAACTTCTATATAAATTTACAAGCCAGGATATGGTGTTAAAAATTGATTTTCAACCAGTTTTTCATCAACACAAAAATGCAATAAAAATAACAATACTTTTTGCTTTGGCTAAGAATACAACTTTAAAAATTGCACGAAACGGTATTAAAGTTTGAAAAACATCAAATTTCTAAATATATAGAAATATTCTTGGTACTTTAATATCTTTAAACAGAATAATTACATGTATTAAAAAATTAAGGCATTTTGTCTTTATGGATTTAATATAAATCTTTTAGATAAACTATTTTTTCCTTATCCGAAAAGTAATTTTACTGAGATTCATATTAATGTAGACTCATATACGAATTTTAATCAAACTGAGTCACATAAAGTATTGATTCATTAACTGTTTCGGTTCATGAAATTAGTCTTTGCGCGAGTTAGTAGGTATAATTCTTAAGATTTTTTTTTCCCCCTTATTCTTTACATTCTCATAATATTTTTAGTAATAAATTGATGATATTTGAAACATTCAAGAAATTACGGTCCACTCCAGAATACTTCTAACTGCATAAAAAACAACTACGACCAAGATGGAATTCAAACTACAGCATTCTTCTATATGTAGGCAAAACTATTATAGATCAACGCGTTCAATCTACACGGGAGAAAAGGGATAAGCTCGGGTAGTTTTAATGCTATAATCAAATTATTTAGATATTTATTTTCTAGCTGTCAGTATCTAGTCTCACGACAGATAGAAGGTAGGGGGTGACCTTTTCATAGTCTTGCAGATACTGCTATTTCAAAACATCAGTCCAATGTGGCAATGTGTTCAAATATACGTTAATTGTAATTATACTTAAATATTATCGTGGTAGTTGCTTCCAAAAGGCGGTTCTGTTTTGATTCTCAGCTGAGTTGTGACCTAATTTTCACACGAGGAGAAATTTGGTGGACGTTGCCATAAATCACTGGGTGTTCTCGGAGTACTTTTTTCCCCTACCCCAATTGTATTCTATCTCCGCTCTGGCTGAATTTTTCATTTTGTCTCACTTTAAATATGACAGGTGTAATATGTTTAATGTACATACAGGCAGAGAATGTAACGTAACACTCACCAAAAACACCAGATCGAATCTTACTACAATATGTATCTTACCAAAGATGTTGGTAGTTCAGTAACAATTGCCATAGCCAATCTCCGTATGCTACGAACAACACACAAGAGACACTAGGAAGAAATTAAAACCAAAAACTACCACTAGCTACTGACCAAATGATAACCCACAGATACTTGCGTGGAAGTAAATTTAATTTAATTGAAAATAAATATTTTTGTCGATACATTATGAATTATATTAATATCTGTGCAAATACTAACTACTATGAAGCAGCTTGTTTTTAGTTTACAAAGTTTTACTATGCTTTGTGTGGCCGTAACTAATAGTGTAGCTCTCGTACGTATTTCTTAATTGCAATTCAAATCAAATGTAGCTAAGATTCTTCAGGTTGTTCAAATGATTTCAAAATGTGTAAACTAAATAAATAATTTTCTCACACCAACACAGTTGGGATAACATGAGAGCTCAGTTCAGTACTTCAAGTGATCCAAGATGACGTAATGTAAGCCAGATTGGTTTCTCAAAAATCATTATTTATTTTACAGGCATAGTCTCTGTGTCGAAAATTCTGCATACTTAGCTAAAAATAAATCTTGATCGATGTCACATCTCTTGATAACTTCTGTAGGTGGTTCTGCTGGTTGTGGGCCTCCAGCACTCCAGCACAGTAGAACAAAACTTAACTTCCAGGGTCCATCATTCAAGATCAGGCCTTCAACACAACAAAAGAGAAAAACAGCAGAATCGAAATAAACGCAAAAACACCCTATGCAAACCTAGAAACTCTCATGGGGTCACCTCACAAATCTCTTTTCGCCAAATTATTATATTATTAAATCTTATGCACCAAGTAATTTAAAACTTCATGCATTTTAAATTTAATTTTTAAAAAAGACCCATGGGCCACTTATATAAAAAACGCTCTAGGTGATCACAAAAAAGACATAAGTTATATATAACACATCATTTATACCAAGCTATAATATCTTATATACAAATGATAATAACATTTTTACATCTATATATCTGTGAAACCACTATCATTATATTTTCCACGATATTTCTTAACATGACTGACATAGAATTTAAACTGTCAATTGGGAGATTGTGGATCTTCTACTAACAATGTTACAGGCGTGAGAAAACGACAGTTCTTAAATGGACCTCTCCACTGAGGAGCTAGTTTAGCACTGAAATAATGCACTTTTGAACTCAAAAAATGTGCTTTTACCAAGACGAAGTCAACCACGTTTAAACTCGCATCCTTACGTTGACTGTTAATAGGATTTTCCATTATTTTGCGACACTCAGCAAGATTCTTGATTACCTCTTCCTAAACCTTGACTATATCATTATTTTTCACAGTCGCCCAGCAGAAAGATTGTAGAGGCCAATAATTAATCAATGGATGCAATAACCTCCTTCCCAAGAAAATTTCCACGGGAGTATGCTTGGTGGTGTTACTGGCATTATTAAAACATAGCATAACGGAATTTTGAACTAGTGTATTTTGGTATCCATCTGAAAACTTCTCATGGCAATCTTTATGTTAAGATTGAAACGTTCCACTAGATTTGCCTGTGGCTAATATGGTGATGTCTGAACCATCTTAAAACCCCAGGAGAACATTAGGTTTTTAAATTCACTGTAAAGGAAATAACTGGCATTTTCTGTAACAGCTACTACAGGAGAATCAAACAAAGAAAAAAAATATTGAAAAATTACCTACAAATTTTTACAGATTATATGGTATGGAAAGGCAAGAAAAAACGAAATTGACTAAAACTATCTACTGCAACAAAAACATACATGCAACCCGAGGAACTACGGGGCAGGGGAACCATCACATCGAAATACGCCCTTTCCCAAGTGTAAGTGGCCAATGTACTCGAATATTTTCCTTTTACTGATTATTTTTTTGGTTTTGGCTGCTGACAGGCCGGACAACTGCTTACCCAATTTTCAACTTATTTACTAAAACCTGGCCACGTAAACACATTTATATACGAGCAATGCCCGCAGGCCCGCAAAAAAGGATTCCTGGTAATATGAAAAAAATCATGGGCGGCAACTCCACGGGAACAAAATTTCTCAATTTACCTTTCCTATACCATTCTCCTAAATACCCTTTATGCATGACATACCCAAAAACCCCATTTTGAATTTTTGCGATCAGGTCTTGACATTCCCGAATATTCGCCTGTTGTTCTTTAAGGCTGATAAATATTTTAGAGAAATTTTGTAAGGTGTTCATCCATACCTCGCTTTCCGTTACCGACCCCTTTTCTTTATTCTGTATACCATTCCCAGACCTACTTTCTACTACAATACATACTGATTCTGTCTGTTCCACGTCAAATTCCTCATCACAAAACATACGTGACAACGCGTCTGCCACGATATTCTCGTTACACTTAATGTGACGAATCTCATACTTAAAACGGGCCAAACAAATAAGCCATCTGGCTAACCATTTTGTGTGTTTTTTTTAGGACAAAGGCCAACTTTGAGCCTGATTATCAGTATACCGCTCGAAAGAGGCGTGTTCTAAATTAATCAGAAAAGATTCCATTCCCCAAAAACACTCCTTTTCAAAAACGGTGTACATTCATTCAGCAGGGGTTTAGGAAGGCAATGTCCATGCCTCCACGCCGTGCTACGCACCTTACAAAACACATTACCCCTTGCTCCTCGCAGTAGTGACGGACTGTGGACAATGGCGAGTAGCACGCGGCCCAAGACGTTTAAACAAGTTATAGACAGCAAGGAAAGAGAAGTCATCGGGAGTTTTGTAGAAACGTGTGATGAAGAGGCAAGGAATAAATGTTTGTTTGTTCCTATTAACAAAGTTACAGAGAGAGCTGCGAAGTACACGGGAGTAAGTAAGGCGTCTATCGAAAGAATTCACAAACAAATAAGAGAGAGACCTGGCGAGCCTCAAACAACTCCAGAAAAGCGAAGGTAAGAACACAATGCTTACACTGTTCAAAGTATCTCCTATTAATGGTTCCGACTACCTGCAATTATTTGGTGCAATCGAGTCCTCAAAACGGGCGGACTCTAAGGCGAACTCTTGCTCACTCCTCACTAGCTTCGTCACCTGTACCCACAAGGCGCTCAACTTGCATGCTGTCTCTCTGCCGGTGTCTCGCCTACACGTGACTTTCAGCAGTGAACCTATTTATTTTAAAGGTACACTAATTAGAAAAAAGTACGATATGTTTCTAAAGACAAGTCTTAAGTTTTTGTATACAAAAATCTGTGGCTGAAACGGTTTCTGAGAGCACCGGTTTTAGCCATTTTTACGTCAAAAATAATTCTTGGAGTTTGAATGAGAACTTTAAGCATGGTGTTTGGACGCCCCTACAAAATATCCAGCTGTTTAGGAATAATGTGTTTTGTACCAAACCCTTGTACTGCACTTTACGAGCCAGACGGTTGTAAACCCTTATTATATCTGCAATTTGATGAATTTATGTTAATTTTTAGTCACTTTGACAGATGAAGATAAATACCTCACGTAACAACATCAAAGCAAGGTTTATTTTCTTGGCTGAACTGGTATGCTTTTCAAACATTGCTCCAATAGCAAAGTGTCATCCGTGACTTTTCAGTAATATTTGCAAGTAATATATTCAGTGAATCAAAACCATTCAACAGAATTTATTTAAAAATTGTAAATTTGGCGTAGTCGTCATAATAATTTAACTGCAATTTGTAATGTACGTGTTGAAGGTACTCGTTATTTATTGTATATGAATACTAGAAGTCTCTGTTAAAATTTACTAAATATGTAAATTTTTATATTGATGTTAATTGCGTAATAGGCAGTCCAAAAGCTAAGCTATATATCATATATCAAATGATATATATTATTTTTAACCGGAAAAATTATTTTGTGCTACTTTTACGCTTACAGTTTGTAATGCTATAAGCGCACATCAAAACTTAATTTAAAACATATTTTTTAAAGAAAAGGCCTTTGATATTATGTTTTATTTACCTATATCAAACAAATAAATATGGTAATAAATCAGAGTATTTTAAAGAGAACAAATTCAGAGGGAAGTGAAATTCGTTCATTCTTGCATTTAATTATTGTTCAGAAGCTTTGGGACATGCATTACAGGTAAACATTTATATGTTTATATTGTTTATAGTAAACCTTAAACAAAGTGCCTAAAAAATAAGTTTATGTATACATTTTTGTCATTTCAGGCAAAGAAAAGCTACGAAAATTGTTATCGATAGCTTTGACAGGCGTGTGATAAGGGACACTATTAGAAAATTTTACGTCGACAAGAAAATCGTACCAACTGTAGGAAAACTTATGCCAGTTCTGCGTAAAAAGATTGAGTGGAATTGGAGTCAGTCGTCTCTACAAAGACTGCTCAAATACATGGGCTTCTTGTGGAAAAGATCACAAAAAAAGCGGGTTTTTCTTGTTGAAAGAGCTGATATCGTCGTGTGGCGATCAAAGTATTTGATAACAATTAAACAGCTGACAAGAGAAGGCAGCAACATATTTTACATTGACGAAACGTTGATTGACATTAATTTGACATTTAAGAAGTGCTGGCAAAAGAAAGGTGACGTTGAAGGATTGGTATAAAGTGGTAATGCAGCAAACAGACTTATTGCTGTGCATATCGGGTCACAAGAAGGCTTTCTTCTGGGCGGGCAGTTAATTTACAAGGCAAATTCAACTACAGGTAATTATCAAGGGCAGATGAATGCTCTGAATTTTGAGAAGTGGATTTTGCAGCAAGTTTGACCAAATCTGCCACCAAATTCCGTGATAGTTATGGACACTGCACCATATCATTTGAAGCAAGTAGAAAGGTCACCGTCAAAATATGACGCGAAGAAAGAAATTGTGGTGAGGCTACAAGGAAAAGGGGTCTTATAGGACGAAACCGAGAGAAAAGCTACTCTTTTAATGGATTTACTTGAAAATCATCGACGAAGAGAAAAAATATTCGCTGTAGACAAGATATTCCAGCAACATGGCCATACTGTACTTAGATTGCCCCCTTATATGTGCGATTTCAATGTCGTAGAACTAGCCTGGGCTAAGATTAAACGCTACATGAGAGGTCACAACACGACTGGAGATTTATCACTGCAAATCGAAGCAACTGGAATCATGAATATTACATGGTGTCATTTGAGCAATTAATAGTTTTAATTCTGAATACTTGTAAATAAGTAGATTTAAGCTGAACATTTCAGTATATTTTCCCTTATTTTGACTTTTTGTTCACCACACCATGATCTTAGTATCACTGCTCATTCTTATAGTCACTGTGTACTTTAAAATTATACACTCATGTCTTGTTCAGTAATAATTGATTACAACTGAATACTTGTACCTCAGTATTTTTCATTATTTATGCTTATTTGTCACATCATAATCTTGAGTCTTTATTGTTTAATGTTATCATCATGTTGTTCTAATAATATACTATCAAACTGTATTCAATTGTAACTTTTTTTTTATTACAATACTTGTAAATTGGTGGTTGTCAACTGATTATGTCACTGCAGTTTTTAAAGTTTGTGTTTTGGAGGCCTAATGATTACTTTATTTTTATTCGTCGCCATTTGTCTATTCAATCTATGGTGAGTAATTTTAAAGTTTTTTAATATAACACTTGTAAATTAGTGTTGTTACTTATTCATGTTATTAAATTATTTTCATTGGTTTGACTTCTGGAAGTTGCTTCTTGAAAAAAGTATTCATTTCACAAATGTTATCACAGCATGTCGAAAGCCGCGGTTGAGGCAGTTCACCTGCCACCACTGCGATACGGGTTCGGTTCCTGGCGATATCAACCGCGATTTTTACATGTGGCAATCGTGGTTGGTGGGTTATCTCGGGGTCTCCCGTTTTCCCCACCTTGCATTCAGGATCTGCTACGTGTCCATCTCATTTCACTCACACCACATTGGCTCTGAAGATCTCAATTATGCTAAGACTCGTTCAAACCTACCAATCAATAAATTATTGTGTGTCATAATACCTTATTGTCAGTCAGTTCACGTTCCCAAATAGCTTGTACATATACTTAGAATTATAACTTTTTTGTATTTTTTTATTGAAATGTATGCATATTTACTGTACTTCAGTGGTAGAAAAGGCAAACATTTGCTTAACTGCGCGAGCAGAAAATAAAGACAAAATAAACAAATTACATACAGTAAGATTGCTTGAAACTCTAAGTCAGTTAGGAGTTGGAATCTTGAAGATTTCAGTTATACGTAGACTATTTTTAATTCCGCTTTTCAGGAATATTGGACTGACTGGTGAACAAATAAGTTAACTAACTTCGTAACGAAAAGTTTATCGGTTGTATCACCAACATCTGCAAACCATATTTTCGCACAATTATCTCGCTTAGTGGTTTGTAATGTTAATGCGTAGTTTTATATGAAGTTATGCAATTACAGTGAAACTACTTCATTTATGCTAAATGGCTTTTTGCTGGTAGCACTTGATACAAAATAAAATACGTTGGTAAACTGAGTAAAAATATGTCTAATTAATTTTTAGTACTATGATATTGAGGTTATCCCAACTCACCTTTCTAATAATTCCGTATTCATGCAAATACATTTTTTAAGATGTGTATCTGAAAAAAGTAATACATCCACACGTGTCCTGGGACTTAAACCCAGAACATCTAGTACCGTACGCTGACGCGCAACAAACTATAATAAAAAACAAAAATATCGGCAATAGACGTGTTGATGTACCTTTCAAACTCTTCTGTTTTAAGTGGTCAGTCAAATTTTTGGAGGACGCGTACCACGTCGTTTAACAGTACACCTTGTGGTTGAAGGTGGGGGGGATGCGACAGGCCAAACCCTCAACCTGCGAGGGGAGTGGGAGGTGAACTAGGACTAGGGGGACCAGTCCTAACAACGTTTGACGCTGACAGTAATAACATCTGAAAACTCTTCCTGTATGCTCTGTATTACCCGCAATTGCACTTCCTCCTTTTGGACAGAATGCATTTTCCTGGCATAAATTGACTTAGTTTCTAAAACAACAGGAGCCTCCCGAGAAAACCCAAATCTCAAACATATGATGCACATCTACACAACACTGAGTCTTGGCCAGAAACTCTACCCTCAAAACTACTGAATAGGACAACATATCCAAAATTCTAAATTGAACTTTCCACGAAAAGGACGCAATTTTAATTTTAACAGTGGCAACGACCTTAGACTCCACTCCACAACACCTCCGCCCGCCATCGAAAATGTGGTTTTACAACAGGTCAACATTTGGATAGCGTCAACAGGATTATCACGCATCAACCGGTTGCAACAATCCCGGCTCATTAAAGACGTCGACGCGCCTTAATCAATAAGTGCGGAAACGATAATATTCCCGATTACTAGATGCACCAAAAAGTAAACTAGATTGTTTTAAATGTGCAACATTCACCTTTCCAACTCCAGAAGGCCTTCTCATAAATGCACAGTTTCTCTTTGCCTTTACGTGACCTTCGTTGCCGCAAAAAAAAAAGTTATAGGACGATGCGTGCCCACTTGACCGCTCCTCTATTCTTGCTTGCCTGCATCACTGCTCACCGCACCTGTCGCTTCCGTGTTGGTTTTTTCCACCGAATCAATACTCGAGCCTTTTTCTTTTTTGGGGGAATCGCTCTTGACCTTGGCACTGCTTGCAAATGTTTCACGGTGATTCTCCCCGCTCTTAACCTTGCGAAATGTACCATCTTTAAAAAACATTTGTGGCGCTTAGTTTTTGCTTTTATGTCATTTACGTCCCGTTTACGGCTACAGTCCCCAATAGTTAATTCCACCTGGATAACTAACTGCAAAAGTTCATGCAGTGTGGCAGGTTTGCTAACAAACACAAATTATTTGTGATTCTCTGGTAACGAATTGAAAAAGATGATTTGTACTAAATACGCCTCATCACAGGGCAACCCCGAAATGTCTGCTCAGTGTATTACCTCCTGTACCAACTCTTGCATCCATTCACCAACCAACTGACTATGCTCTAAAATTTTCATTTCATTCTTGGCAATCGCTGCTGGCGACCCTACCAATTTTAACAGTTCATCACAAAAGCATCTAAATTCCCACTTTTGCGAAATGGCCTGGCTAACTACGCCATGTAAACTAGCAGATGCCTTAAGTAATACTACATAATACACTACAGTGACACTACATATATTTAAGGCTAAAATACTACTTACACTCATCAACAAATTGATTTTTATACAATGACACAACATTAACTACTGGGATTTTCTGAGCCAAAATATATGGGAAAATTTTGAGGATTTTAGAGTACTGTTAATATTTCAAAACCATTAAACACTGTTGGAGTCACGTTGATTAAAATAATGGTGCTATATGAGAAATTTAGTATGATTCGTTTATCTCAATGTCGTCAGTAAACAATAATTTACTTGCAGTGTTACAAGAAAACTTCTTTAACAACTAGTTACCAAGGTATTTTTTTTGTAAAACGTACAAACATTTTACTGTGTGCGCATGTCCCCAACACATAATTACCCATCGCAAATGCAACTGTCAAACCACATGGTCAAAGTGATGAACGTATTTGTTTACATTTGAATTCTCAATGGGGCCTCCCTTTTAAATTAATACAATACTTTTACCAGCGTGAATATAATCCAGCTGCATTAAAACTAGGTTACCCTACAGACTCAAAAGCAACCATAAAATTAACACTTGATCAGACCCTATTACGGACAACATCGGGAAGAGAAGGCTCAAGTTCTACGGACACCTACACCGCATGGACGACCGTAGACTGACCAAGAAAATCTTCAACTACATTTCGGGCCTAAAAAAGGCAACCGAATGGCTCACAGAAGTCAGAGTGGACTTGAAAGCTCTCAACATCACAGAAAACGCCATACAATACAGAAACACTTACAGGAAACCGATTGACTCCCCAAAATTTGAACCTAAAACCAGAAAGAAACGCAATTACATATTCACAGAAGAAAGAAAACAAGCACAATCAGAAAAAATGAAGAGGTGCTGGGCAGCAAGAAAACTCAACAAAAATGGTTCATTACGCTCCTAAGATGGAGAACTTTAATAAATAAATTTTAAAAAAACTAGGTTAGGGGAAGTGTGCAGACATCTCTAAGCACTTACACAAACAGTGTTGTGACCTCAAATACTACGTCCACGTTGTTACTGGCTGGGGCCGCGGTTGTGTAGGGGTCAGACTACTCGCCTCCCACGTAGGCGGAACGGGTTTCGATTCCCAGCGGGGTCGCCCCCGGATTTTTACATGTGGGAATCGTGCCGGACGATGCCACTGATCAGCGGGTTTTCTCGTGGATCTCCTGTTTCCCCCGCCCTTGCATTCCAGCGCTGCTCCATACTCACATCGCTTCCCTCTCATCAGCTCTCAAGACCTCGATGTTAAGAGCATCCCAAATCTCTCCACTCTGAGAGTGCTACTGGCAGGAGAAAGTCCATTGTTGGAACAGGAAGAGTGGGTACTAGGCAGTTCAGATGCGCACTCTACCCTAGCATGCCATCACGACGACGAGGGGGCAAGGGTTGAAAGCAGGGTGGAAGAGACTTCCCCGCGATATGATTCGAAGGAAATGTTGGGTGGCGGCTGGCTGGCTGCCTCGGCGCCTCACCTCGACAGGGGGATAGGGGCGAGTGCCGTCGCCATGGAGACGCACTCGCCTTGAAGTGCAGTCGGCACCGGGGAGGCGCGCTCTCGTCCTGCCGTCTCGGACCACTCCTGCCCGCCCTTACTTCCGCTCCTCGCCTTCGCACCTGCACTCGCCGTCGTCGTCGTCGTCGACCCTGCAGGTCGATGGTGGCCGCCTCGACGTCCCACTTTTACCTGTTGCACGCCTGCACATGCATCCCAGCATCACTTCCGGCTGCTTTTCAAATAAATTTTGCCATGTAAGTAATAAACGCACTCGGAAGTTAACGTCTAAGGCTAAAATATAATATATTTATAAACTAGTATTCCAAATGAGAGGGTTTTCAAAAGTGCTCACTGTACCGTGAATAGCCTGTATAACGCTGTGTTTCTGGGTAATATCTAAGAAATTACTGCACTCCAAATGTATTTCAAGAGAGAATTTTTAGTGCCCCTGTTCCAGTTTTGCTTAATGAAAGAATATCTTGAGTAAATTCGTATTCCAATGCCTACTTTTATGTACGAATTTTATGTATACAACTGCCGTGTCATAACTCAGATTATGCTACGAGATACCCACGGACCATTACTCTCGACGCTGTGGTATTTTCCGCATCGGCGATTAGGGGGTTTGGGAAATTATAAGGAATGTCAAATTTCCAGGACTGCCAATTCGTCTGGTAATGGTGTTACATGCAGCCGCTCTGAGCGTGCGAGGCACGGGTGATTTATTGACGCACGCACTCAGCTATACTTGGGGTGCGGCGAACCTTCCAGGTCAGGGCCAGCGGTTATAAAAGGTGTGTTGGGCCTTCTAGTCGGCATTTGTTGAATGGATGAGTTTCAGTGATAGACGACTAGACTAGCGAGAAGAGAAGCGCGCGGCGAGAGAAGTGACCAACGGGAGGAAAATCTGCGACTGCGAACATCAGAGCAGTGAAGAGTGCGACTGCAGGCTGGACTATTGGGCTGGATACGTGAGTGAAATACATTACAAATGATGGCAACAGACAGACTGAACGTGTGTTAATGATGAGTGTGAGATAATTGACAATTACTAAACAGAGGCATACAGAAGGCTGTTAATTAGAGTTAAAATAGACATTAAATATTGCGCTCACTGTGAAATAAAAAGAGTAATAGTTGAAACAGATACTTAAATGGTGTAAATAATAGCTGTGTGAATAAATTAAATATCAAATTTAGTTATTTTATTTATATTAAGACCTCCGTCCCTCACGAACTTAGATACGCTCCCCAGGTGCTCATGCATCAATACAGCTGAAATGCCTTATGGAGACAATGTGCGAGGATCCAGCAGCACCATCGATTTACACAACTATATCACCGACCGTGCCATCGATTTTTGTAGCAATATCATCGACTTCTTGGGTTGTGTCGTCCACCTCTTCAGCTGTAATATCTGCCTCTTCTGCCAAAGCACCATTAAGTCTACCAGAATTTTCGAGGTATTCGCCCGTGACATCGACAGCGTCTGTTATGGTGTCTGTAGAAGTCCTATCCGGTCCTTGGGTTCTGAGAACTATGTCACCAACCATGTCATCGCGACTTCCGTTAAGTGGCAACCACACGGTCCACCCCTTTCACCCCTTTGTTTAACCATCGAAATTTTTCTGTGTCACTTTTGTGAAAAGGCCTTCACTTTCTTCTTCAATACTCAATGACATGGCAATCATAGGTGTACGGAAAACTCCAACCTAGTAAAGTATATGAGCTGTAATTCTGGGGTATTAATTTCACGGAAATATGGCCAAAGGATGTATATGGATACATGCAAGGGGCTACCTCCATGTAGACCCTATCATAAATGATTGACCTTCACATTTACCGAATTTACATTGACCTTCCCGACTTAATAAGCACAAACATACTGTAATCAATCCACGCAACTGTGATAATAAATATTACATGTTGTTATTGTTAGCCAAATTTTTTAATCATCACATCCCCAGCGTGTAGATAAGAAGTTATGGTAAGGTAGGAGGAATTTTTTATTTTACTGCAGTTTCCAAACCCACTATAACAAATTACATTCTTTGAAGAAAAAAACTCGTGTATCTGTGAATTCGTATGTGCTTAATGCTAGGAAAAAGGTGGCACCAACACATATGACAAAGGAAGAGAAACCGGAAAATTTCGATCTTTTGGTGGCGAAGGACTAAGTGAAGAATATTTTCCATTATTTTTACATAAAAAAACTTTTCCCAAATGATACACTCATAACTAACTTCACATGGGCCCAACATTCGTGTCGGAAAACAGTTTCTTAAGAGTTTTGGCGATCACCCAAGAAAACTAGGACTCAATGGGGAATAGTGGCTTGCAATTCACAAAACACTGAATGTAATATAATATATGTGCTTATGGAATAATGTTGCATTTAATTTATTGTTTAATCTCTGTTTAAACCTCCCTGCTTAATATAAAGTTAATTTCGTAAAACAGTGTGATGCAAATAAATTGAGAATAAAAATTTCAATTATTTCTAAAAATTAAATAAAATGTTGAAAAGAATGAGAATAATTAAATACAGCAAGTTGCGTGCATTCTGGGTTGAAACAAGCCTGGAGCAATTTGGGCCTCACCAACATTCAGCGCACTCTAGCTGATAGGTTTTTCTATGGGAGACATGAGTGGACTCTGGTGGGACATGCTGAAACCGTGAGTTATCAGCACACACTAGTGCGTAATGCTGAAACAAGCATATGGCATAAAACGGGCGGGAGATGAGTGTAATGCAAAGTCAATGGAAAGGCATAAAATTGGTGAGGGAACCGGTGAGGGTGGTAGATGTAAAAGTGCCGAATAAATAGCCAATGAAAAAAAAATTGTGAGGAAGTCGGTCGTCTCCTGGTCTCACTACTGGAAAGGTGTGCTGACTCTTTTCAGACATGAAGATACTGATATTACTAATAAGCCTACTTTCCACTATATGGGTGCAAATAATTTGTAATGGAGTTCTTACAACCTTAGCTGGTAGGTAGGCCTTGGCGTCTTGTTGACAGCGATAGCATTAGAGCTGAAACCAGAAACATGTGCAACAGTAGTGAGACAATTACATTACATGCGTGCTTTACCCGAGACTCGAACTCATAAAACCTCGTACCATAAGCGAGAGTGCAATCAACTGCATTACGGAGGTCGGATTCAGAGCATCAACTTCGGATGTAATCAGTCTAATGTTTTGAATAATAGGGTTTACTAACTATAAATAATTAACAGGGCCATCATTTTTAAAAAAATAGTCTTTGAACCACTTTACATGGGCAACTGTAGTGCTACTTGTGCGAATAATTTAGTATAAATCGGTTGGTTGGTCCCTCAGATATAATATAAAAACTTCATTTTTGTTTTTGTTGCTATCTTATAAAATTGCTAAAAAAAATGGTTCTTTATACGATGCTTCTAATAGATGCTGTCAGCATAAAAATGTTGGTTAAATTTAATTAAATTGTTGAATATACATAAAAAGCTAATCAAAAAATCATATGGCCACAATTTAAAAAAAAACAGTGCGTGGTCCAATTTAAAATATGTAAGTTAACATGGCCTTCGTAGCACTAATGGTGTGCAAAATTGGGTGGAAATTAGTTGAATTGTTCTGGAAATATGGCGAAATGTTCAGTTTTCTCACCTGGCACTATTTTATAAAAAGGCCACCAAAAGAAGGTCTCTTTACGCATAATTGATGCTTCTAATGAATACTGTCAATGTACAAAATTTGGTAAAATTGTGTTAAATTGTTTAATATAAATAAAATACTGACCTAAATTATTTATATTAACACCATTAAAAAACAGCCTGCCGAACCAAAAACATGTTAGTTTACATAACCTACCTTACCACAACTTGCATGGAAAATTTGGGGGGAATAGCTTGATTGACCATCGAAATATGGTATACAACCACAATTTTTTTCATGCGAAATTCTTCATAAATAGAGGACAAAAGGGTTATTTTTTTGCACATTCAATGAAAGTACAAAAAAATAAGTTCAAATCTGTTACATAATTTCGTAGATATAATACATTCAGCTAAAATGTTATTATAGCCAACATTCTGAAAAGGAAAGTATTGCGCACTTAAAACATAAAAATTATTATGATATATCACGGTACAACTTCTTCACCAAATTTGGGGAGAATCGGTTAATGGTTTCCCGAGATATGACAAAAACTTTATTTTTCATTTATAACTATCTTGCAAAATGGCGGACGAAATATGCTTAGTTGTACGACCAGCATACAAAGTTAGGTTGGAACTGATTAAATTGTTTCGACGATATAGCATACTAAGGTAAAATAGTAATAGGAACCCCAGTTTGAAAATGTGTCTGACCTACTTAAAACACACCAGTTTACGTCTCCTGCCGCAGTACTACTTGGTTGACAAATTTGGTAAGAATGGGCTTATTGTTTCCCGAGATATTTCATAAAAACTTCATGTATTCGTGTGTCGTTATCGTACGAAATGATGGACAAAAAAAAGGTTAAGTGTTGGCATATATGATGCTCCCAAGAAATATTTTTAGCATACAAAATTTGATCTACTCGTAAATTGGTCAAACGGTATGGTAGGTATACCAAATAAATCTAAAATATTTGTATGGCTGCCATTTTGAAAATAATTGCATGATCAATTTGAATCGCGCAATTTTATATGGCCTATCGTAGTAATTAATACTTACTTGCCAAATTTGGCGAGAATTGGTTGAGTAGTTTTCGAGATATAACATTAAGGCTTTATTTATTCAAATAGTGCTAGCTTCCAAAATGACGAACCAATAACAATATACATTTCTAAATTAAATGTTTATATGATGAACTGCCAACTTAAAAAATTTTGTTTAAAAAGGTTGAATGGTTCCCGAGATGACATATCGCCCTAAATGTAAAAATGGCCGCTATTTTTAAAGTAAGAGCCCAGCGTGGTTAGTGGTTGAAAGCTATAAAAGTAGGATGTCCTTACTAAGTACTATATGTGTACCGAGTTTGGCGAAATTCTGTTAATGCGTTCAAAAGTTTTTTAGGGGGGTACACACACACTCCCATATACACACACATCAACAGACAGGAAAATAATCTCATGATCCTTTTTTTCCTTCGGAAAGTGTACTAAAAATTGAACCCCAGACCTCCAGCATATAAGCCTGTGTATTTTTTCTACGAAAACGCTTTTTTCCAGTTTATTAAATATAATTTATTCATTTAAATAAAATTTGATTTTTATTATTTTTTAATGTCAAAAAATAATAAAATTATTGCTTTTAAAACGTTTTCATTTTATTATTTAAATTTTTAATTTGTTTGTATTTTATTTTTTTATTTTTTCTGGCTTACATAAGATGGTGGTCGAGCGCAGTGGTGTCACCCAAGTTAGTGGGGGACTCTGGCACAGGTCCCGGGGCCATTTGTTCTCGGGAACCCATTTTGTATCTTCCTTTATATACTGCATATTAAAAATATTAGACTTCAAAAATGTTATTAAAACATGCCAACTAATAGCAATACTGCAGTTGTTCGTATATTTTTTATGTATTTAAAAATTAAAATTAATTTTTGAAAAGTTTTTATTATTAAAAATTTACAAGTATATTTATAATTAGTTTTTTTTTTTCAGGTAAACAGTTGTAGTTGGTGTGTAAAACTATAAATATTATGCAATGTCAAATTACGCTCGTAGCTGTTGAATTTGACTCTATCTGTTAATATTTAATCCTACTTAAAATTTGAAATTCACTCCGGATCAACGTCAGCGAAATCTAAAATAACACCCCTGAGCCACCGAACCATTTTCCGTATCCTGAACCAGAAGTAACCCAGCCTTTTTTTCTGGTTTACTCAAACAATGGCATGGAGAAAATTTGGAAGAGACTTCATTTCCAAAGTATTTTTGTTACATCAGTTAGTCACCTAGTTATAATAATGCAGTAGTGTAAATGTGTTAACGTGTAAAAAATAACACATTTAAGTAAAAAAAAACATTAAAATGACATTCAAGTTTGGTAAGGGTTGGCATAATATGGTTTTGCATATATATNTATAATTTTTAAATTCTTATTCGTCTTTGTTTACCTATGTTTCAGTGCAGATAGCAATATGTTCCAATTTATTGTAGTGCAAGTCTAGATACACTATGTATGTTTTGCTTTATATCAGTTTTATGGTAAACTGTGTTCTTATTTTTCTAGTCGTTTTGATTAACAATACAAAAGTACCAACTAGTTTGTGATAATCTTGTGAATTAAGCAGCTATAATAAATTGGGTTCTTTCTTACTAGTATTTACCTCACAAAGGTAAAGAGTATGTGTCTCGCAGTCACTAACAAGAAATAAATTATTTATCTTTTGTTTTTCTTTCGAAAACTAAAATTATAATACACAAAATTTTATAACTGGTAATTTTCTATTCTGATTTCAAGCAGCATTTGGCTATAAATCCAGTCACTTCATTCACACGGATTTAATAAGGATTACTTTCTGTAAACTCGTACAGTAATACATTTTGTCTTCTTTAAGCAGTATCTTCTGCCTTCCTTTTTTAAAGTTTTTAATAATATATTTATATGGTCTAGTTAATTTATTAATTTCAAAAATGTGCACATATCGAAATAAACAAGTTGCCCGCCCTGTAAAAATTATTCGATAACTGTGAACGGGTTATATGCAAACGATTAAAGTTCCATTTGTTGTCACGTGGACATACGTCGTACGAAAGTGCTACCGTCGCTCTTCTTGTAATTTATGTAAACAGTCCTTATAATGGTGCATGTGATGTAACACGCACGATACTTGCTAGGCGTAATAAGTGAGTGATAGGCATGCCGAGACGCATGAGGTAGACATACACGAACAACTGTTGAAGTTTGGTACGGATCAGATAACATTATTCGGGCAGTTCAAACTTTACATGAAATTAAGCATATACACTGAGTGGCCAAATTATTATGACCACCCTCTCAATACAATGTTGGACTACCTTTTTCCCTAAATACTACATGGATTCTTCTTGGCGTGGACTCTATGAGATGTTGGTAGGTGGTATGAGGAATTTGAAACCATATCTGATGAACTGCACTTCCCAATTCCTTAAGACCTGATGGTACTGGATCCAGCTGCCTGATGCCCCGTTCGGTCTCATCCCACATATTCTCAATTGGATTGAAATCCGGTGATTGTGCATGCCAACTGAGAAAGGTAAAGTCTCTGTCGTGGTCTTCGAACCATCTGCGAACAATGCCAGCTTTATGACAGGGAGCATTGTCCTGTTGGAAGTATCCATCCCTGGCAGAGTACACCATTAACATAACAGGATGTGCGTGATCTGCGATTCCACTTAAATACTCTTGGGCATTCAGATGTTGTTCCACAGGAATCAAAGGACCCATACAATGCCAAGAAAACATCCCCCAAACCATAATATTGCCTCCACCAGCTTGAAGTGTTGTGGCAATGCAGTTGGGGTCCATGCTTTCGTGCTGTTTTCTCCATATTCGCACCCTGCCATCTGCATGGTGTAAATGAAAACGCGATTCATCGGACCACGTGACCCTTTTCCAGTCATCTACTGTCCAATCCTTGTGCTCCTTTGCGAACTGGAGACATCTGCTCTTGTTCAAGACAGATAGTAGAGGCTTTCGAACAGGTCGTCGGCTTCCATAGCCTATACGGTGTAATGTGCGGCGAACAGTTCCTTCAGAGACCTTCGCAGTTACTCCTTGATTAAGATTCCCTACTATTTGACGTACTGTTGCTCTTCTGTTGGAATGGACAACTCTGGTAAGTCTCCTTTCAGATCGAGCATTCAGTAGCCTGTGACGATCACAAGCCTGACGTTGAGGCCCGGTTTTCTGCTTGGTAGTCCACTCTCTATAAACATTAATAACTGCTGCTCACGAACACTTCACAAGTGCAGCCGTTTTGATGATACTGGTTCCGACGCTTCGAGCACCTACAATCACCCCGCGTTCAAACTCAGTTAAATCACGTTTTTTGCCCATTTATTCGCAAGCAACACAGTGTAACTGATGCTTCACTTGTCCTGCATTATCTTTGTATAGCTATCTCACCCTCTAACGGCAACAAACGTGAAGTTATGGCCGATCTGCGTATAAGTGGCAAGTGGTCATAATAATTTGGCCACTCAGTGTATAGCAGACTGGTTCAGGACGATCTCGGCAGTCCAGCTTGGAATACGAACACAGCTAGCTGTTTCCTTGCCCAAAGTACAGGAACACGTAGTAGCTTCACAAGGTTGCCATATTTCTCTCGCTTTTTATGTTATAAAACTTTGTTAAGGTGCTCTCAGTAAGCTCGTTGTGCTATTGCCACTGATTTTACACGAACCCCATAACAAAAAGTCGGGAGTTAAGTTAGGAAAGCTCGAAGGCCAAAAAACCTTGGTAAGATACTCGTAGGTCATGTGTTAAAAGTGTGATCAGGAGCGCCTTCGAACTGGTACCACGTACTAACGCTCAATTGCAGAAAAATATTCTGCAGAAGTTCTGGCCAGGAGTTCTGCAGAAAGCTCCAATGCAGTGGATCATTTAACCGTTATGTTGAGACAGGTTGTCTTTGACAGTACTGGCCCAAAAATGTATTGAAAATCTCTCCTGGTAAACTTTTCTGACGGGCGACACACGTATTCTGAGCTGTCCACATGCGTCTGCTGTGGGAGTTACGTTTACCTTCCCTCGTGAAAAATGACTCATTGGTAAACACGCCGAGTCCTGAAAATTCAGTTTTGCAGTACACCTGGAAAACAATCACAGAGGAAGATACTGTAGTGATTCTAATTTAAGCTGCCCCAATACCTGGACTTTTTTATGACAAGAATGGAGTTCTTCGCAATATAGAACCTACCAAACACTCATGTTATTGATGTGCATTTCGTAAGCCGTTGTACACGTTCTCGTTCATGCACTGGTAGAAACAAATTTCAAAACTTCTTCAATTTCAAGGGTCCGCGTTTTGCACCTTACACCTTGCATCTGCCAAATGCCTGTCAACCAACACAGCTTCTGTTCCCCTCAGACGGTGATCAACTCAGGTGAATGTTGGTTTGTTAGGAAGTCACCTGGTTGAATATCTGCTCTTAAGCACCCGACGATTTTTAACAGAACCGTCACAAGCTACCCCGTAACGCAAATGCAAATCGGCAAGTTCTGCAAATGTGTAATGACCCTACATGAAGTCAGACTGCGTTCATGACAGACGACCGTCTGATTGGAGAACAACTAATGAGTGATAAGCAGATCATTGTACACTGAAGGTACACTAGATGTATTTACATGTTGTGATCCGCAGCATTTACATGTAACACTGCATGTATTACCATCCCAATGCGCTGGAAATTCCCAACCACAGAGAACATAAATAAAAAATTTCATAGCACTGTTGACCTGCTACATCGCATTTCCGACAACGAAATCTTTAATGAATTTTTTTTCTCTCTAAAACACTTCAAGTTACGAAATGTAGTTCATTAAATCCTGCATGGCTTGTAGAAAAATTCGTTAATAATTCAAATATAAACATTTATTTATTTTGCAAGGGAAAATTTTCAATTCAGGAAAAATATTTTAACACTAACGAAGGGTTGTGATTCCCTGTTGTTGTTTTTTGTCATTTTTTGTCCTGCGCTTCCTCCTTTTGGATTGTGTCCCAGTATCAAGTTTCATGCACTTTTGAGATGGCTTCAGAATGCCTTGCCAACTTTCAAGGTATCTTGGCCTGTCTTTCATTTTAATAGTTTTTGTGGATGTGAGACAGTTATTTATGCTGTTAAAATATATTTTGTGTTGTTTCCCTGTTTGCAGTTATTCCATATCTTCTGGTTATTATTTTTATTTCGTTGTGAGTTTTTTTCTTCTTCAATAACTGGTAATTTAAGGTTTTTGAGTTAATTCACTTCTGGAACCTCCTCGTATTCGCATAGAAAAGGGGAATTTTTAAATGTGAGTTGGAAACGAAAATGCCATTTGTCGTCGTTCTTAAAATGTGTTTCGGCTTCGCTTTTTATCTGTACTGGCTGAATAAGACTCGACCCTTGAGTTGGTACTTCATTAGTTACACTTCGTGAACTGGTTTCGTGACTTGCAAGGCGTATGATGCTGTTACCCCGGCGTCTTTTTTTTGTATAGTATTTATCCGCTGCTTGTATAATTGGCCTATTAAGGATTGTCCCTCTTTTCAGCCTGATTTTCTGTGAAAATAAAGGCTTATAAAATGTTCTACTCTGTGTGTGTGCCCTTCATAACTACTCAGCTTATAATAATGAACTGATTTCAAACAAGACTAATAATTTTAAAATATGTTTTTCTTCTTTTGACTTTTAGTTTAATTTGGTTGACAAACACTAGCACTTTACTCTAGCACTAAATGGCATAATCTGTAGTTGGCTCCTAAAATATTAATTACGTTTAGATCTGAAAATAAAAAGTTCCCTTTCTTTATCTTAAGACAGACAAAAAAAATCCATTCATTTGAAAATGGCTTTTTCCAACTCCTCACAACAGTTCTGTAAAAAATTTGGCACATAAATATTTTGTTGCTGAAACCATAAAAACTAATGTTAATATTTACAGGAGAACACTATATTTTAACGTTGACACTAAAACACTAAAAGGATATTCCTAAACAAATAAGAATACTTGGGACTTTTAAAAATTGTACACCACAAATATATATAATTTTTTCATTACCTAGAAAAAAGGTGTAAAACATATANTTGGGACTTTTAAAAATTGTACACCACAAATATATATAATTTTTTCATTACCTAGAAAAAAGGTGTAAAACATATACTGATAACAATAACGACGAAATGTTATTTAATTTAATACGTTGTGTACCTACTTTTGATACGATTAGCTTGAGTTAATAATTTTTGCAGCATTTTCTTTCTTAAATTGCGGTCGACTCTGGTCGACTAAAATAACGTACTCCACAATAACTAGTAAAGTATGCATTATGACATGTCTTACAGTGCTCACGCGTCTTTGTACATATACATTTTATGTAGACATTTATATTTCCAGATTTAAATTCATCTCGTAATATTTGCAATAAATGGTTCAGCTCAAGTTTCAAAGATATAAATTCCTTTTAAGACTCAATTAAAAGTACTAGTAATTTATAGTATTTTTATTTTAATTGTGTCCAACCTATGGCCGCAGTTTGTCTATTTAACATATGTGGTCTATTTGTGGTGTCTTCAAGCTTTTTTCAATCAAACCTTTAAAAAATCATTCCCTGTGTGTAATGTTTGGTTGTTTCCTAAATATATCATGTATTTCAAGTGTTTTATAGTTCTGTTAAAAATAAAAGCATTTTTTTGTTACAATGAACTTTACTTGTATTATATCTATAAATTATAATATTTTATTTATAGTTAATATGAATAATAACATAAAAATATTTATCATGTAAAATATTATACTAAACCCGAATAAGTGATATGTCAGTGAAATAACATTCACAGAATGTCACTTGATAAGTTACTGCTGACTGACGAATCAAGCAAACAAACTGTGAAACAGGTGACTTATGGAAGTGGAATTCTCGACATTCAATGGTAATCACAAATGATTCAGTTTGTTTGCATGAGGTGGATGTCTAGTCTAAAAATAGAACCTTTGCAGGGCTTTAAAAAAGTTGGAAGTAACCATAAATGGACTATATTCAGCGTGTCTGTGTGTATAAACATGCATTCCCAAAGTATGTATCCGCGATTATGTTACAAACATTTGGAGGTTTTTGGATACTGGAGACGGGCAAACATATCAAGCAATAAAACGCAAAGACGTTTGTTTGTAGGTTTAATAACTAAATCACATTCGACCTTCGAAGACTACATTGAAAACAACTGTTCAAAAATACATTTCCAATTTCAGTGCAGGCATGATAACGTTACAGTAAGCTGTGTCGCATCCTAATGTGCAGGTTGAGTATAAAACAATACCACAACTTTGAAAGAAACCAAACAATCTACAGCCTTGACTGACCAATCAAATGAACGGTAGAACCATGAAGATTGTTTACCATGCATTCATAAATGTTCACTGTGACCACCGTGTCGCTACTCGGCCACCTTTGTTATACAGGGGGTGGCCAGTAGTTCATAATAGTTAAATTATATTGGTGCAGA